>JAQJVK010000274.1:0-148203 GCA_035578135.1 Flexamia atlantica
ATTTTTTTATATTTTATGTCAAACTTCGACAAATCTCTGTCCGCACATCTCAATGCGACTACTTTAATCAGCTATATTTCCAAAACCTAAGTTTTTACGGTAACTTGGGTGGTATAATACAGAAGTTCTGGTCCTATTCTATCACCCTATATGTACGTAATGTTGGCACACCTCCGTATTTATTTTATTTTTCATGTCATACTTTGACAAATCGCTGTCCGCACATCTCAATGTGACTACTTTAATCAGCCATATTTCCAAAACCTAAGTTTTTACGGTAACTTGGGTGGTATAGTACTAAAGTTCTGGACCTATTCTATCATCCTATGTGTACGTCATGTTGGCACACTTCCGTATTTATTTTATTTTTCATGTCATACTTTGACAAATCGCTGTCCGCACATCTCAATGCGACTACTTTAATCAGCCATATTTCCAAAACCTAAGTTTTTACGGTAACTTGGGTGGTATAATACAGAAGTTCTGGTCCTATTCTATCACCCTATCTGTACGTCATGTATCCACAATTCCGTATTTATTTTTATATTTCATGTCAAACTTAGACAAATCGTTGTCCGCACATCGCATAGCGACTGATTTAATCACCCATATTTCCAAAACCTAAGTTTTTACGGTAACTTGGGTTGTATAATACAGAAATACTGGTCCTATTCTATCACCCTATGTGTACGTCATGTATCCACAATTCCGTATTTATTTTTATATTTCATGTCAAACTTAGACAAATCGCAGTCCGCACATCTCAATGCGACTACTTTAATCAGCCATATTTCCAAAACCTAAGTTTTTACGGTAACTTGGGTGGTATAGTACTAAAGTTCTGGACCTATTCTATCATCCTATGTGTACGTCATGTTGGCACACCTCCGTATTTTTTTATATTTCGTGTCAAACTTCGACAAATCTCTGTCCGCACATCTCAATGCGACTACTTTAATCAGCCATATTTCCAAAACCTAAGTTTTTACGGTAACTTGGGTGGTATAATACAGAAGTTCTGGTCCTATTCTATCACCCTACGTGTACGTAATGTTGGCACACCTCCGTATTTTTTTCATGTCAAACCTAGACAAATCGTTGTCCGCACATCGCATAGCGACTAATTTAATCACCCATATTTCCAAAACCTAAGTTTTTACGGTAACTTGGGTGGTATAATACAGAAGTTCTGGTCCTATTCTATCACCCTATCTGTACGTCATGTATCCACAATTCCGTATTTATTTTTATATTTCATGTCAAACTTAGACAAATCGTTGTCCGCACATCGCATAGCGACTAATTTAATCACCCATATTTCCAAAACCTAAGTTTTTAAGGTAACTTGGGTGGTTTAATACTAAATTTCAGGACCTATTCTATCATCCTATGTGTACGTCATGTTGGCACACTTCCGTATTTATTTTATTTTTCATGTCATACTTCATGGTATAATACAGAAGTTCTGGTCCTATTCTATCACCCTACGTGTACGTAATGATGGAACACCTCCGTATTTATTATTATATTTCATGTCATACTTAGACAAATCGTTGTCCGCACATCGCATAGCGACTGATTTAATCACCCATATATCCAAAACCTAAGATTTTAAGGTAACTTGGGTGGTATAGTACAGAAGTTCTGGTCCTATTCTATCACCCTATGTGTACGTCATGTATCCACAATTCCGTATTTATTTTTATATTTCATGTCAAACTTAGACAAATCGTTGTCCGCACATCGCATAGCGACTAATTTAATCACCCATATTTCCAAAACCTAAGTTTTTACGGTAACTTGGGTGGTATAGTACTAAAGTTCTGGACCTATTCTATCATCCTATGTGTACGTCATGTTGGCACACCTCCGTATTTTTTCTATATTTCGTGTCAAACTTCGACTAATCTCTGTCCGCACATCTCAATGCGACTACTTTAATCAGCCATATTTCCAAAACCTAAGTTTTTACGGTAACTTGGGTGGTATAATACAGAAGTTCTAGTCCTATTCTATCACCCTACGTGTACGTAATGTTGGCACACCTCCGTATTTATTTTTATATTTCATGTCAAACTTAGACAAATCGTTGTCCGCACATCGCATAGCGACTAATTTAATCACCCATATTTCCAAAACCTAAGTTTTTACGGTAACTTGGGTGGTATAATACAGAAGTTCTGGTCCTATTCTATCACCCTATGTGTACGTAATGTATCCACAATTCCGTATTTATTTTTATATTTCATGTCAAACTTCGACAAATCTCTGTCCGCACATCTCAATGCGACTACTTTAATCAGCCATATTTCCAAAACCTAAGTTTTTACGGTAACTTGGGTGGTATAATACAGAAGTTCTGGTCCTATTCTATCACCCTACGTGTACGTAATGTTGGCACACCTCCGTATTTATTTTTATATTTCATGTCAAACTTAGACAAATCGTTGTCCGCACATCACATAGCGACTAATTTAATCACCCATATTTCCAAAACCTAAGTTTTTACGGTAACTTGGGTGGTATAATACAGAAGTTCTGGTCCTATTCTATCACCCTATGTGTACGTCATGTATCCACAATTTCGTATTTATTTTTATATTTCATGTCAAACTTAGACAAATCGCTGTCCGCACATCTCAATGCGACTACTTCAATCACCCATATTTCCAAAACCTAAGTTTTTACGGTAACTTGGGTGGTATAGTACTAAAGTTCTGGACCTATTCTATCATCCTATGTGTACGTCATGTTGGCACACCTCCGTATTTATTTTATATTTTATGTCAAACTTTGGTGGATCGCTGTCCACACATCCAAAGCGACTATTTTAATCACCCGTATTTCCAAAACCTAAGTTTTGACGGTAACCTGAGTGGTATAATAATATAGTTCTAATCCTATTCTATCACCCAATGTGTACGTCATGTATCTAAAATTCCGTATTTATTTTTATATTCCATGTCAAACTTAGACAAATCGTTGTCCGCACATCGCATAGCGACTAATTTAATCAGCCATATTTCCAAAACCTAAGTTTTTACGGTAACTTGGGTGGTATAGTACTAAAGTTCTGGACCTATTCTATCATCCTATGTGTACGTCATGTTGGCACACCTCCGTATTTTTTTATATTTCGTGTCAAACTTCGACAAATCTCTGTCCGCACATCTCAATGCGACTAATTTAATCACCCATATTTCCAAAATCTAAGTTTTTACGGTAATTTGGGTGGTATAATACAGAAATTCTGGTCTTATTCTATCACCCTATGTGTACGTCATGTATCCACAATTCCGTATTTATTTTTATATTTCATGTCAAACTTAGACAAATCGTTGTCCGCACATCGCATAGCGACTAATTTAATCACCCATATTTCCAAAACCTAAGTTTTAAGGTAACTTGGGTGGTTTAATACTAAATTTCAGGACCTATTCTATCACCCTATGTGTACGTCATGTATCCACAATTCCGTATTTATTTTATATTTTATATCAAACTTAGGTGGATCACTGTCCACACATCCAAAGCGACTATTTTAATCACACGTATTTCCAAAACCTAAGTTTTTATAGTAACTTGGGTGGTATAGTACTAAAGTTCTGGACCTATTCTATCATCCTATGTGTACGTCATGTTGGCACACCTTCGTATTTTTTTTATATTTTATGTCAAACTTCGACAAATCTCTGTCCGCACATCTCAATGCGACTACTTTAATCAGCTATATTTCCAAAACCTAAGTTTTTACGGTAACTTGGGTGGTATAATACAGAAGTTCTGGTCCTATTCTATCACCCTATATGTACGTAATGTTGGCACACCTCCGTATTTATTTTATTTTTCATGTCATACTTTGACAAATCGCTGTCCGCACATCTCAATGCGACTACTTTAATCAGCCATATTTCCAAAACCTAAGTTTTTACGGTAACTTGGGTGGTATAGTACTAAAGTTCTGGACCTATTCTATCATCCTATGTGTACGTCATGTTGGCACACTTCCGTATTTATTTTATTTTTCATGTCATACTTTGACAAATCGCTGTCCGCACATCTCAATGCGACTACTTTAATCAGCCATATTTCCAAAACCTAAGTTTTTACGGTAACTTGGGTGGTATAATACAGAAGTTCTGGTCCTATTCTATCACCCTATCTGTACGTCATGTATCCACAATTCCGTATTTATTTTTATATTTCATGTCAAACTTAGACAAATCGTTGTCCGCACATCGCATAGCGACTGATTTAATCACCCATATTTCCAAAACCTAAGTTTTTACGGTAACTTGGGTTGTATAATACAGAAGTTCTGGTCCTATTCTATCACCCTATGTGTACGTCATGTATCCACAATTCCGTATTTATTTTTATATTTCATGTCAAACTTAGACAAATCGCAGTCCGAACATCTCAATGCGACTACTTTAATCAGCCATATTTCCAAAACCTAAGTTTTTACGGTAACTTGGGTGGTATAGTACTAAAGTTCTGGACCTATTCTATCATCCTATGTGTACGTCATGTTGGCACACCTCCGTATTTTTTTATATTTCGTGTCAAACTTCGACAAATCTCTGTCCGCACATCTCAATGCGACTACTTTAATCAGCCATATTTCCAAAACCGAAGTTTTTACGGTAACTTGGGTGGTATAATACAGAAGTTCTGGTCCTATTCTATCACCCTACGTGTACGTAATGTTGGCACACCTCCGTATTTTTTTCATGTCAAACCTAGACAAATCGTTGTCCGCACATCGCATAGCGACTAATTTAATCACCCATATTTCCAAAACCTAAGTTTTTACGGTAACTTGGGTGGTATAATACAGAAGTTCTGGTCCTATTCTATCACCCTATGTGTACGTCATGTATCCACAATTCCGTATTTATTTTTATATTTCATGTCAAACTTAGACAAATCGCTGTCCGCACATCTCAATGCGACTACTTCAATCACCCATATTTCCAAAACCTAAGTTTTTACGGTAACTTGGGTGGTATAGTACTAAAGTTCTGGAACTATTCTATCATCCTATGTGTACGTCATGTTGGCACACCTCCGTATTTTTTTTATATTTCGTGTCAAACTTCGACAAATCTCTGTCCGCACATCGCATAGCGACGAATTTAATCACCCATATTTCCAAAACCTAATTTTTTAAGGTAACTTGGGTGGTATAATACTAAATTTCAGGACCTATTATTTCATCCTATGTGTACGTCATGTTGGCACACTTCCGTATTTATTTTATTTTTCATGTCATACTTTGACAAATCGCTGTCCGCACATCTCAATGCGACTGCTTTAATCAGCCATATTTCCAAAACCTAAGTTTTACGGTAACTTGGGTGGTATAATACAGAAGTTCTGGTCCTATTCTATCACCCTACGTGTACGTAATGTTGGCACACCTCCGTATTTATTATTATATTTCATGTCATACTTAGACAAATCGTTGTCCGCACATCGCATAGCGACTAATTTAATCAGCCATATTTCCAAAACCTAAGTTTTTACGGTAACTTGGTTGGTATAGTACTAAAGTTCTGGACCTATTCTATCATCCTATGTGTACGTCATGTTGGCACACCTCCGTATTTATTTTATATTTTATGTCAAACTTTGGTGGATCGCTGTCCACACATCCAAAGCGACTATTTTAAATCACCCGTATTTCCAAAACCTAAGTTTTGACGGTAACCTGAGTGGTATAATAATATAGTTCTAATCCCATTCTATCACCCAATGTGTACGTCATGTATCTAAAATTCCGTATTTATTTTTATATTCCATGTCAAACTTAGACAAATCGTTGTCCGCACATCGCATAGCGACTAATTTAATCAGCCATATTTCCAAAACCTAAGTTTTTACGGTAACTTGGGTGGTATAGTACTAAAGTTCTGGACCTATTCTATCATCCTATGTGTACGTCATGTTGGCACACCTCCGTATTTTTTTATATTTCGTGTCAAACTTCGAAAAATCTCTGTCCGCACATCTCAATGCGACTAATTTAATCACCCATATTTCCAAAATCTAAGTTTTTACGGTAATTTGGGTGGTATAATACAGAAATTCTGGTCTTATTCTATCACCCTATGTGTACGTCATGTATCCACAATTCCGTATTTATTTTTATATTTCATGTCAAACTTAGACAAATCGTTGTCCGCACATCGCATAGCGACTAATTTAATCACCCATATTTCCAAAACCTAAGTTTTAAGGTAACTTGGGTGGTTTAATACTAAATTTCAGGACCTATTCTATCACCCTATGTATACGTCATGTATCCACAATTCCGTATTTATTTTATATTTTATATCAAACTTAGGTGGATCACTGTCCACACATCCAAAGCGACTATTTTAATCACACGTATTTCCAAAACCTAAGTTTTTATAGTAACTTGGGTGGTATAGTACTAAAGTTCTGGACCTATTCTATCATCCTATGTGTACGTCATGTTGGCACACCTTCGTATTTTTTTTATATTTTATGTCAAACTTCGACAAATCTCTGTCCGCACATCTCAATGCGACTACTTTAATCAGCTATATTTCCAAAACCTAAGTTTTTACGGTAACTTGGGTGGTATAATACAGAAGTTCTGGTCCTATTCTATCACCCTCTATGTACGTAATGTTGGCACACCTCCGTATTTATTTTATTTTTCATGTCATACTTTGACAAATCGCTGTCCGCACATCTCAATGCGACTACTTTAATCAGCCATATTTCCAAAACCTAAGTTTTTACGGTAACTTGGGTGGTATAGTACTAAAGTTCTGGACCTATTCTATCATCCTATGTGTACGTCATGTTGGCACACTTCCGTATTTATTTTATTTTTCATGTCATACTTTGACAAATCGCTGTCCGCACATCTCAATGCGACTACTTTAATCAGCCATATTTCCAAAACCTAAGTTTTTACGGTAACTTGGGTGGTATAATACAGAAGTTCTGGTCCTATTCTATCACCCTATCTGTACGTCATGTATCCACAATTCCGTATTTATTTTTATATTTCATGTCAAACTTAGACAAATCGTTGTCCGCACATCGCATAGCGACTAATTTAATCACCCATATTTCCAAAACCTAAGTTTTTAAGGTAACTTGGGTGGTTTAATACTAAATTTCAGGACCTATTCTATCATCCTATGTGTACGTCATGTTGGCGATCTTCCGTATTTATTTTATTTTTCATGTCATACTTCATGGTATAATACAGAAGTTCTGGTCCTATTCTATCACCCTACGTGTACGTAATGATGGAACACCTCCGTATTTATTATTATATTTCATGTCATACTTAGACAAATCGTTGTCCGCACATCGCATAGCGACTGATTTAATCACCCATATATCCAAAACCTAAGATTTTAAGGTAACTTGGGTGGTATAGTACAGAAGTTCTGGTCCTATTCTATCACCCTATGTGTACGTCATGTATCCACAATTCCGTATTTATTTTTATATTTAATGTCAAACTTAGACAAATCGTTGTCCGCACATCGCATAGCGACTAATTTTATCACCCATATTTCCAAAACCTAAGTTTTTACGGTAACTTGGGTGGTATTATACTTAAGTTTTGGTCCTATTCTATCACCCTATGTGTACGTCATGTATCCACAATTCCGTATTTATTTTTATATTTCATGTCCAACTTAGACAAATCGCTGTCCGCACATCTCAATGCGACTAATTTAATCTCCCATATTTCCAAAACCTAAGTTTTTACGGTAACTTGGGTGGTATAATACAGAAGTTCTGGTCCTATTCTATCACCTTATGTATACGTAATGTTGGCACACCTCTGTATTTATTATTATATTTCATGTCAAACTTGGACAAATCGTTGTCTGCACATCGCATAGCGACTAATTTAATCACCCATATTTCCAAAACCTAAGTTTATAAGGTAACTTGGGTAGTATAATACTAAATTTCAGGACCTATTCTTTCATCCTATGTGTACGTCATGTTGGCACACTTCCGTATTTATTTTATTTTTCATGTCATACTTTGACAAATCGCTGTCCGCACATCTCAATGCGACTACTTTAATCAGCCATATTTCCAAAACCTAAGTTTTTACGGAACTTGGGTGGTATAATACAGAAGTTCTGGTCCTATTTCATCACCCTACGTGTACGTCATGCTGACACACTGCCGTATTTATTTTATAATTTATGTCAAACTTAAGTGGATAACTGTCCACACATCCAAAGCGACTAATTTAATCACCCATATTTCCAAAACCTAAGTTTTTAATGTAACTTGGGTGGTATAATACTAAATTTCAGGACCTATTCTATCATCCTATGTGTACGTCATGTTGGCACACTTCCGTATTTATTTTATTTTTCATGTCATACTTTGACAAATCGCTGTCCGCACATCTCAATGCGACTACTTTAATCAGCCATATTTCCAATACCTAAGTTTTTACGGTAACTTGGGTGGTATAATACAGAAGTTCTGGTCCTATTCTATCACCCTACGTGTACGTAATGATGGCACACCTCCGTATTTATTATTATATTCATGTCATACTTAGACAAATCGTTGTCCGCACATCGCATAGCGACTGATTTAATCACCCATATTTCCAAAACCTAAGTTTTTACGGTAACTTGGGTGGTATAATACAGAAGTTCTGGTCCTATTCTATCACCCTATATGTACGTAATGTTGGCACACCTCCGTATTTATTTTATTTTTCATGTCATACTTTGACAAATCGCTGTCCGCACATCTCAATGCGACTACTTTAATCAGCCATATTTCCAAAACCTAAGTTTTTACGGTAACTTGGGTGGTATAGTACTAAAGTTCTGGACCTATTCTATCATCCTATGTGTACGTCATGTTGGCACACTTCCGTATTTATTTTATTTTTCATGTCATACTTTGACAAATCGCTGTCCGCACATCTCAATGCGACTACTTTAATCAGCCATATTTCCAAAACCTAAGTTTTTACGGTAACTTGGGTGGTATAATACAGAAGTTCTGGTCCTATTCTATCACCCTACGTGTACGTAATGTTGGCACACCTCCGTATTTATTTTTATATTTCATGTCAAACTTAGACAAATCGTTGTCCGCACATCGCATAGCGACTAATTTAATCACCCATATTTCCAAAACCTAAGTTTTTACGGTAACTTGGGTGGTATAATACAGAAGTTCTGGTCCTATTCTATCACCCTATGTGTACGTAATGTATCCACAATTCCGTATTTATTTTTATATTTCATGTCAAACTTCGACAAATCTCTGTCCGCACATCTCAATGCGACTACTTTAATCAGCCATATTTCCAAAACCTAAGTTTTTACGGTAACTTGGGTGGTATAATACAGACGTTCTGGTCCTATTTTATCACCCTACGTGTACGTAATGTTGGCACACCTCCGTATTTATTTTTATATTTCATGTCAAACTTAGACAAATCGTTGTCCGCACATCACATAGCGACTAATTTAATCACCCATATTTCCAAAACCTAAGTTTTTACGGTAACTTGGGTGGTATAATACAGAAGTTCTGGTCCTATTCTATCACCCTATGTGTACGTCATGTATCCACAATTCCGTATTTATTTTTATATTTCGTGTCAAACTTCGACAAATCTCTGTCCGCACATCTCAATGCGACTACTTTAATCAGCCATATTTCCAAAACCTAAGTTTTTACGGTAACTTGGGTGGTATAATACAGAAGTTCTGGTCCTATTCTATCACCCTATGTGTACGTCATGTATCCACAATTCCGTATTTATTTTTATATTTCATGTCAAACTTAGACAAATCGCTGTCCGCACATCTCAATGCGACTACTTCAATCACCCATATTTCCAAAACCTAAGTTTTTACGGTAACTTGGGTGGTTTAATACTAAATTTCAGGACCTATTCTATCACCCTATGTGTACGTCATGTATCCACAATTCCGTATTTATTTTATATTTTATATCAAACTTAGGTGGATCACTGTCCACACATCCAAAGCGACTATTTTAATCACACGTATTTCCAAAACCTAAGTTTTTATAGTAACTTGGGTGGTATAGTACTAAAGTTCTGGACCTATTCTATCATCCTATGTGTACGTCATGTTGGCACACCTTCGTATTTTTTTTATATTTTATGTCAAACTTCGACAAATCTCTGTCCGCACATCTCAATGCGACTACTTTAATCAGCTATATTTCCAAAACCTAAGTTTTTACGGTAACTTGGGTGGTATAATACAGAAGTTCTGGTCCTATTCTATCACCCTCTATGTACGTAATGTTGGCACACCTCCGTATTTATTTTATTTTTCATGTCATACTTTGACAAATCGCTGTCCGCACATCTCAATGCGACTACTTTAATCAGCCATATTTCCAAAACCTAAGTTTTTACGGTAACTTGGGTGGTATAGTACTAAAGTTCTGGACCTATTCTATCATCCTATGTGTACGTCATGTTGGCACACTTCCGTATTTATTTTATTTTTCATGTCATACTTTGACAAATCGCTGTCCGCACATCTCAATGCGACTACTTTAATCAGCCATATTTCCAAAACCTAAGTTTTTACGGTAACTTGGGTGGTATAATACAGAAGTTCTGGTCCTATTCTATCACCCTATCTGTACGTCATGTATCCACAATTCCGTATTTATTTTTATATTTCATGTCAAACTTAGACAAATCGTTGTCCGCACATCGCATAGCGACTAATTTAATCACCCATATTTCCAAAACCTAAGTTTTTAAGGTAACTTGGGTGGTTTAATACTAAATTTCAGGACCTATTCTATCATCCTATGTGTACGTCATGTTGGCGATCTTCCGTATTTATTTTATTTTTCATGTCATACTTCATGGTATAATACAGAAGTTCTGGTCCTATTCTATCACCCTACGTGTACGTAATGATGGAACACCTCCGTATTTATTATTATATTTCATGTCATACTTAGACAAATCGTTGTCCGCACATCGCATAGCGACTGATTTAATCACCCATATATCCAAAACCTAAGATTTTAAGGTAACTTGGGTGGTATAGTACAGAAGTTCTGGTCCTATTCTATCACCCTATGTGTACGTCATGTATCCACAATTCCGTATTTATTTTTATATTTAATGTCAAACTTAGACAAATCGTTGTCCGCACATCGCATAGCGACTAATTTTATCACCCATATTTCCAAAACCTAAGTTTTTACGGTAACTTGGGTGGTATTATACTTAAGTTTTGGTCCTATTCTATCACCCTATGTGTACGTCATGTATCCACAATTCCGTATTTATTTTTATATTTCATGTCCAACTTAGACAAATCGCTGTCCGCACATCTCAATGCGACTAATTTAATCTCCCATATTTCCAAAACCTAAGTTTTTACGGTAACTTGGGTGGTATAATACAGAAGTTCTGGTCCTATTCTATCACCTTATGTATACGTAATGTTGGCACACCTCTGTATTTATTATTATATTTCATGTCAAACTTGGACAAATCGTTGTCTGCACATCGCATAGCGACTAATTTAATCACCCATATTTCCAAAACCTAAGTTTATAAGGTAACTTGGGTAGTATAATACTAAATTTCAGGACCTATTCTTTCATCCTATGTGTACGTCATGTTGGCACACTTCCGTATTTATTTTATTTTTCATGTCATACTTTGACAAATCGCTGTCCGCACATCTCAATGCGACTACTTTAATCAGCCATATTTCCAAAACCTAAGTTTTTACGGAACTTGGGTGGTATAATACAGAAGTTCTGGTCCTATTTCATCACCCTACGTGTACGTCATGCTGACACACTGCCGTATTTATTTTATAATTTATGTCAAACTTAAGTGGATAACTGTCCACACATCCAAAGCGACTAATTTAATCACCCATATTTCCAAAACCTAAGTTTTTAATGTAACTTGGGTGGTATAATACTAAATTTCAGGACCTATTCTATCATCCTATGTGTACGTCATGTTGGCACACTTCCGTATTTATTTTATTTTTCATGTCATACTTTGACAAATCGCTGTCCGCACATCTCAATGCGACTACTTTAATCAGCCATATTTCCAATACCTAAGTTTTTACGGTAACTTGGGTGGTATAATACAGAAGTTCTGGTCCTATTCTATCACCCTACGTGTACGTAATGATGGCACACCTCCGTATTTATTATTATATTCATGTCATACTTAGACAAATCGTTGTCCGCACATCGCATAGCGACTGATTTAATCACCCATATTTCCAAAACCTAAGTTTTTACGGTAACTTGGGTGGTATAATACAGAAGTTCTGGTCCTATTCTATCACCCTATATGTACGTAATGTTGGCACACCTCCGTATTTATTTTATTTTTCATGTCATACTTTGACAAATCGCTGTCCGCACATCTCAATGCGACTACTTTAATCAGCCATATTTCCAAAACCTAAGTTTTTACGGTAACTTGGGTGGTATAGTACTAAAGTTCTGGACCTATTCTATCATCCTATGTGTACGTCATGTTGGCACACTTCCGTATTTATTTTATTTTTCATGTCATACTTTGACAAATCGCTGTCCGCACATCTCAATGCGACTACTTTAATCAGCCATATTTCCAAAACCTAAGTTTTTACGGTAACTTGGGTGGTATAATACAGAAGTTCTGGTCCTATTCTATCACCCTATCTGTACGTCATGTATCCACAATTCCGTATTTATTTTTATATTTCATGTCAAACTTAGACAAATCGTTGTCCGCACATCGCATAGCGAATAATTTAATCACCCATATTTCCAAAACCTAAGTTTTTAAGGTAACTTGGGTGGTTTAATACTAAATTTCAGGACCTATTCTATCATCCTATGTGTACGTCATGTTGGCACACTTCCGTATTTATTTTATTTTTCATGTCATACTTCATGGTATAATACAGAAGTTCTGGTCCTATTCTATCACCCTACGTGTACGTAATGATGGAACACCTCCGTATTTATTATTATATTTCATGTCATACTTAGACAAATCGTTGTCCGCACATCGCATAGCGACTGATTTAATCACCCATATATCCAAAACCTAAGATTTTAAGGTAACTTGGGTGGTATAGTACAGAAGTTCTGGTCCTATTCTATCACCCTATGTGTACGTCATGTATCCACAATTCCGTATTTATTTTTATATTTCATGTCAAACTTAGACAAATCGTTGTCCGCACATCGCATAGCGACTAATTTTATCACCCATATTTCCAAAACCTAAGTTTTTACGGTAACTTGGGTGGTATAGTACTAAAGTTCTGGACCTATTCTATCATCCTATGTGTACGTCATGTTGGCACACCTCCGTATTTTTTTTATATTTCGTGTCAAACTTCGACTAATCTCTGTCCGCACATCTCAATGCGACTACTTTAATCAGCCATATTTCCAAAACCTAAGTTTTTACGGTAACTTGGGTGGTATAATACAGAAGTTCTGGTCCTATTCTATCACCCTACGTGTACGTAATGTTGGCACACCTCCGTATTTATTTTTATATTTCATGTCAAACTTAGACAAATCGTTGTCCGCACATCGCATAGCGACTAATTTAATCACCCATATTTCCAAAACCTAAGTTTTTACGGTAACTTGGGTGGTATAATACAGAAGTTCTGGTCCTATTCTATCACCCTATGTGTACGTAATGTATCCACAATTCCGTATTTATTTTTATATTTCATGTCAAACTTCGACAAATCTCTGTCCGCACATCTCAATGCGACTACTTTAATCAGCCATATTTCCAAAACCTAAGTTTTTACGGTAACTTGGGTGGTATAATACAGACGTTCTGGTCCTATTTTATCACCCTACGTGTACGTAATGTTGGCACACCTCCGTATTTATTTTTATATTTCATGTCAAACTTAGACAAATCGTTGTCCGCACATCACATAGCGACTAATTTAATCACCCATATTTCCAAAACCTAAGTTTTTACGGTAACTTGGGTGGTATAATACAGAAGTTCTGGTCCTATTCTATCACCCTATGTGTACGTCATGTATCCACAATTCCGTATTTATTTTTATATTTCGTGTCAAACTTCGACAAATCTCTGTCCGCACATCTCAATGCGACTACTTTAATCAGCCATATTTCCAAAACCTAAGTTTTTACGGTAACTTGGGTGGTATAATACAGAAGTTCTGGTCCTATTCTATCACCCTATGTGTACGTCATGTATCCACAATTCCGTATTTATTTTTATATTTCATGTCAAACTTAGACAAATCGCTGTCCGCACATCTCAATGCGACTACTTCAATCACCCATATTTCCAAAACCTAAGTTTTTACGGTAACTTGGGTGGTATAGTACTAAAGTTCTGGAACTATTCTATCATCCTATGTGTACGTCATGTTGGCACACCTCCGTATTTTTTTTATATTTCGTGTCAAACTTCGACAAATCTCTGTCCGCACATCTCAATGCGACTACTTTAATCAGCCATATTTCCAAAACCTAAGTTTTTACGGTAACTTAGGTGGTATAATACAGAAGTTCTGGTCCTATTCTATCACCCTACGTGTACGTAATGTTGGCACAATTCCGTATTTATTTTTATATTTCATGTCATACTTAGACAAATCGTTGTCCGCACATCGCATAGCGACTAATTTAATCACCCATATTTCCAAAACCTAATTTTTTAAGGTAACTTGGGTGGTATAATACTAAATTTCAGGACCTATTCTTTCATCCTATGTGTACGTCATGTTGGCACACTTCCGTATTTATTTTATTTTTCATGTCATACTTTGACAAATCGCTGTCTGCACATCTCAATGCGACTGCTTTAATCAGCCATATTTCCAAAACCTAAGTTTTACGGTAACTTGGGTGGTATAATACAGAAGTTCTGGTCCTATTCTATCACCCTACGTGTACGTAATGTTGGCACACCTCCGTATTTATTATTATATTTCATGTCATACTTAGACAAATCGTTGTCCGCACATCGCATAGCGACTAATTTAATCAGCCATATTTCCAAAACCTAAGTTTTTACGGTAACTTGGGTGGTATAGTACTAAAGTTCTGGACCTATTCTATCATCCTATGTGTACGTCATGTTGGCACACCTCCGTATTTATTTTATATTTTATGTCAAACTTTGGTGGATCGCTGTCCACACATCCAAAGCGACTATTTTAATCACCCGTATTTCCAAAACCTAAGTTTTGACGGTAACCTGAGTGGTATAATAATATAGTTCTAATCCTATTCTATCACCCAATGTGTACGTCATGTATCTAAAATTCCGTATTTATTTTTATATTCCATGTCAAACTTAGACAAATCGTTGTCCGCACATCGCATAGCGACTAATTTAATCACCCATATTTCCAAAACCTAAGTTTTTGCGATAACTTGGGTGGTATAGTACTAAAGTTCTGGACCTATTCTATCATCCTATGTGTACGTCATGTTGGCACACCTCCGTATTTTTTTATATTTCGTGTCAAACTTCGACAAATCTCTGTCCGCACATCTCAATGCGACTAATTTAATCACCCATATTTCCAAAATCTAAGTTTTTACGGTAATTTGGGTGGTATAATACAGAAATTCTGGTCTTATTCTATCACCCTATGTGTACGTCATGTATCCACAATTCCGTATTTATTTTTATATTTCATGTCAAACTTAGACAAATCGTTGTCCGCACATCGCATAGCGACTAATTTAATCACCCATATTTCCAAAACCTAAGTTTTTAAGGTAACTTGGGTGGTTTAATACTAAATTTCAGGACCTATTCTATCATCCTATGTGTACGTCATGTTGGCACACTTCCGTATTTATTTTATTTTTCATGTCATACTTTGACAAATCGCTGTCCGCACATCTCAATGCGACTACTTTAATCAGCCATATTTCCAAAACCTAAGTTTTTACGGTAACTTGGGTGGTATAATACAGAAGTTCTGGTCCTATTCTATCACCCTACGTGTACGTAATGTTGGCACACCTCCGTATTTATTTTTATATTTCATGTCAAACTTAGACAAATCGTTGTCCGCACATCGCATAGCGACTAATTTAATCACCCATATTTCCAAAACCTAAGTTTTTACGGTAACTTGGGTGGTATAATACAGAAGTTCTGGTCCTATTCTATCACCCTATGTGTACGTAATGTATCCACAATTCCGTATTTATTTTTATATTTCATGTCAAACTTCGACAAATATCTGTCCGCACATCTCAATGCGACTACTTTAATCAGCCATATTTCCAAAACCTAAGTTTTTACGGTAACTTGGGTGGTATAGTACTTAAGTTCTGGAACTATTCTATCATCCTATGTGTACGTCATGTTGGCACACCTCCGTATTTTTTTTATATTTCGTGTCAAACTTCGACTAATCTCTGTCCGCACATCTCAATGCGACTACTTTAATCAGCCATATTTCCAAAACCTAAGTTTTTACGGTAACTTAGGTATAATACAGGTATAATACAGAAGTTCTGGTCCTATTCTATCACCCTACGTGTACGTAATGTTGGCACAATTCCGTATTTATTTTTATATTTCATGTCATACTTAGACAAATCGTTGTCCGCACATCGCATAGCGACTAATTTAATCACCCATATTTCCAAAACCTAATTTTTTAAGGTAACTTGGGTGGTATAATACTAAATTGCAGGACCTATTCTTTCATCCTATGTGTACGTCATGTTGGCACACTTCCGTATTTATTTTATTTTTCATGTCATACTTTGACAAATCGCTGTCCGCACATCTCAATGCGACTGCTTTAATCAGCCATATTTCCAAAACCTAAGTTTTACGGTAACTTGGGTGGTATAATACAGAAGTTCTGGTCCTATTCTATCACCCTACGTGTACGTAATGTTGGCACACCTCCGTATTTATTTTTATATTTCATGTCAAACTTAGACAAATCGTTGTCCGCACATCGCATAGCGACTAATTTAATCACCCATATTTCCAAAACCTAAGTTTTTACGGTAACTTGGGTGGTATAATACAGAAGTTCTGGTTGTATTCTATCACCCTATGTGTACGTCATGTATCCACAATTCCGTATTTATTTTTATATTTCATGTCAAACTTAGACAAATCGCTGTCCGCACATCTCAATGCGACTACTTTAATCAGCCATATTTCCAAAACCTAAGTTTTTACGGTAACTTGGGTGGTATAGTACTAAAGTTCTGGACCTATTCTATCATCCTATGTGTACGTCATGTTGGCACACCTCCGTATTTTTTTTTATATTTCGTGTCAAACTTCGACAAATCTCTGTCCGCACATCTCAATGCGACTAATTTAATCACCCATATTTCCAAAACCTAAGTTTTTACGGTAACTTGGGTGGTATAATACAGAAGTTCTGGTCCTATTCTATCACCCTATGTGTACGTCATGTATCCACAATTCCGTATTTATTTTTATATTTCATGTCATACTTTGACAAATCGCTGTCCGCACATCTCAATGCGACTACTTTAATCAGCCATATTTCCAAAACCTAAGTTTTTACGGTAACTTGGGTGGTATAATACAGAAGTTCTGGTTCTATTTCATCACCCTACGTGTACGTCATGCTGACACACTGCCGTATTTATTTTATATTTTATGTCAAACTTAGGTGGATCACTGTCCACACATCCAAAGCGAATATTTTAATCACCCGTATTTCCAAAACCTAAGTTTTTAAGGTAACTTGGGTGGTATAGTACTAAAGTTCTGGACCTATTCTATCATCCTATGTGTACGTCATGTTGGCACACCTCCGTATTTTTTTATATTTCGTGTCAAACTTCGACAAATCTCTGTCCGCACATCTCAATGCGACAAATTTAATCACCCATATTTCCAAAACCTAAGTTTTTACGGTAACTTGGGTGGTATAATACAGAAGTTCTGGTCTTATTCTATCACCCTATGTGTACGTCATGTATCCACAATTCCGTATTTATTTTTATATTTCATGTCAAACTTAGACAAATCGTTGTCCGCACATCGCATAGCGACTAATTTAATCACCCATATTTCCAAAACCTAAGTTTTTACGGTAACTTGGGTGGTTTAATACTAAATTTCAGGACCTATTCTTTCATCCTATGTGTACGTCATGTTGGCACACTTCCGTATTTATTTTATTTTTCATGTCATACTTTGACAAATCGCTGTCCGCACATCTCAATGCGACTACTTTAATCAGCCATATTTCCAAAACCTAAGTTTCTACGGTAACTTGGGTGGTATAATACAGAAGTTCTGGTCCTATTCTATCACCCTATGTGTACGTCATGTATCCACAATTCCGTATTTATTTTTATATTTCATGTCAAACTTAGACAAATCGTTGTCCGCACATCGCATAGCGACTAATTTAATCACCCATATTTCCAAAACTTAAGTTTTTACGGTAACTTGGGTGGTATAGTACTAAAGTTCTGGACCTATTCTATCATCCTATGTGTACGTCATGTTGGCACACCTCCGTATTTTTTTTATATTTCGTGTCAAACTTCGACAAATCTCTGTCCGCACATCTCAATGCGACTAATTTAATCACCCATATTTCCAAAACCTAAGTTTTTACGGTAACTTGGGTGGTATAATACAGAAGTTCTGGTCCTATTCTATCACCCTATGTGTACTTCATGTATCCACAATTCCGTATTTATTTTTATATTTCATGTCATACTTTGACAAATCGCTGTCCGCACATCTCAATGCGACTACTTTAATTAGCCATATTTCCAAAACCTAAGTTTTTACGGTAACTTGGGTGGTATAATACAGAAGTTCTGGTTCTATTTCATCACCCTACGTGTACGTCATGCTGACACACTGCCGTATTTATTTTATATTTTATGTCAAACTTAGGTGGATCACTGCCCACACATCCAAAGCGACTATTTTAATCACCCGTATTTCCAAAACCTAAGTTTTTAAGGTAACTTGGGTGGTATAGTACTAAAGTTCTGGACCTATTCTATCATCCTATGTGTACGTCATGTTGGCACACCTCCGTATTTTTTTTATATTTCGTGTCAAACTTCGGCAAATCTCTGTCCGCACATCTCAATGCGACTACTTTAATCAGCCATATTTCCAAAACCTAAGTTTTTACGGTAACTTGGGTGGTATAATACAGAAGTTCTGGTCCTATTCTATCACCCTACGTGTACGTAATGTTGGCACGACTCCGTATTTATTATTATATTTCATTTCATACTTAGACAAATCGTTGTCCGCACATCGCATAGCGACTAATTTAATCGCCCATATTTCCAAAACCTAAGTTTTTAAGGTAACTTGGGTGGTATAATACTAAATTTCAGGACCTATTCTATCATCCTATGTGTACGTCATGTTGGCACACTTCCGTATTTATTTTATTTTTCATGTCATACTTTGACAAATCGCTGTCCGCACATCTCAATGCGACTACTTTAATCAGCCATATTTCCAAAACCTAAGTTTTTACTGTAACTTGGGTGGTATAATACAGAAGTTCTGGTCCTATTTCATCACCCTACGTGTACGTCATGCTGACACACTGCCGTATTTATTTTATATTTTATGTCAAACTTAGGTGGATCACTGTCCACACATCCAAAGCGACTATTTTAATCAGCCGTATTTCCAAAACCTAAGTTTTTAAGGTAACTTGGGTGGTATAGTACTAAAGTTCTGGACCTATTCTATCATCCTATGTGTACGTCATGTTGGCACACCTCCGTATTTTTTTTTATATTTCGTGTCAAACTTCGACAAATCTATGTCCGCACATCTCAATGCGACTACTTTAATCAGCCATATTTCCAAAACCTAAGTTTTTACGGTAACTTGGGTGGTATAATACAGAAGTTCTGGTCCTATTCTATAACGCTATGTGTACGTCATGTATCCACAATTCCGTATTTATTTTTATATTTCATGTCAAACTTAGACAAATCGTTGTCCGCACATCGCATAGCGACTAATTTAATCACCCATATTTCCAAAACCTAAGTTTTTAAGGTAACTTGGGTGGTATAGTACTAAAGTTCTGGTCCTATTCTTTCATCCTACGTGTACGTCATGCTGACACACTGCCGTATTTATTTTATATTTTATGTCAAACTTAGGTGGATCGCTGTCCGCACATCTCAATGCGACTACTTTAATCAGCCATATTTCCAAAACCTAAGTTTTTAAGGTAACTTGGGTGGTATAATACAGAAGTTCTGGTCCTATTTCATCACCCTACGTGTACGTCATGCTGACACACTGCCGTATTTATTTTATATTTTATGTCAAACTTAGGTGGATCACTGTCCACACATCCAAAGCGACTATTTTAATCACCCGTATTTCCAAAACCTAAGTTTTTAAGGTAACTTGGGTGGTATAGTACTAAAGTTCTGGACCTATTCTATCATCCTATGTGTACGTCATGTATCCACAATTCCGTATTTTTTTTATATTTCGTGTCAAACTTCGACAAATCTCTGTCCGCACATCTCAATGCGACTAATTTAATCACCCATATTTCCAAAACCTAAGTTTTTACGGTAACTTGGGTGGTATAATACAGAAGTTCTGGTCCTATTCTATCACCCTATGTGTACGTCATGTATCCACAATTCCGTATTTATTTTTATATTTCATGTCATACTTTGACAAATCGCTGTCCGCACATCTCAATGCGACTACTTTAATCAGCCATATTTCCAAAACCTAAGTTTTTAAGGTAACTTGGGTGGTATAGTACTAAAGTTCTGGACCTATTCTATCATCCTATGTGTACGTCATGTTGGCACACCTCCGTATTTTTTTTATATTTCGTGTCAAACTTCGGCAAATCTCTGTCCGCACATCTCAATGCGACTACTTTAATCAGCCATATTTCCAAAACCTAAGTTTTTACGGTAACTTGGGTGGTATAATACAGAAGTTCTGGTCCTATTCTATCACCCTACGTGTACGTAATGTTGGCACGACTCCGTATTTATTATTATATTTCATTTCATACTTAGACAAATCGTTGTCCGCACATCGCATAGCGACTAATTTAATCGCCCATATTTCCAAAACCTAAGTTATAAGGTAACTTGGGTGGTATAATACTAAATTTCAGGACCTATTCTATCATCCTATGTGTACGTCATGTTGGCACACTTCCGTATTTATTTTATTTTTCATGTCATACTTTGACAAATCGCTGTCCGCACATCTCAATGCGACTACTTTAATCAGCCATATTTCCAAAACCTAAGTTTTTACGGTAACTTGGGTGGTATAATACAGAAGTTCTGGTCCTATTCTATAACGCTATGTGTACGTCATGTATCCACAATTCCGTATTTATTTTTATATTTCATGTCAAACTTAGACAAATCGTTGTCCGCACATCGCATAGCGACTAATTTAATCACCCATATTTCCAAAACCTAAGTTTTTAAGGTAACTTGGGTGGTATAGTACTAAAGTTCTGGTCCTATTCTTTCATCCTACGTGTACGTCATGCTGACACACTGCCGTATTTATTTTATATTTTATGTCAAACTTAGGTGGATCGCTGTCCACACATCCAAAGCGACTATTTTAATCACCCGTATTTCCAAAACCTAAGTTTTTAAGGTAACTTGGGTGGTATAGTACTAAAGTTCTGGACCTATTCTATCATCCTATGTGTACGTCATCTTGGCACACTTCCGTTTTTATTTTATTTTTCATGTCATACTTTGACAAATCGCTGTCCGCACATCTCAATGCGACTACTTTAATCAGCCATATTTCCAAAACCTAAGTTTTTAAGGTAACTTGGGTGGTATAATACAGAAGTTCTGGTCCTATTTCATCACCCTACGTGTACGTCATGCTGACACACTGCCGTATTTATTTTATATTTTATGTCAAACTTAGGTGGATCACTGTCCACACATCCAAAGCGACTATTTTAATCACCCGTATTTCCAAAACCTACGTTTTTAAGGTAACTTGGGTGGTATAGTACTAAAGTTCTGGACCTATTCTATCATCCTATGTGTACGTCATGTTGGCACACCTCCGTATTTTTTTTATAAGTCGTGTCAAACTTCGACAAATCTCTGTCCGCACATCTCAATGCGATTACTTTAATCAGCCATATTTCCAAAACCTAAGTTTTTACGGTAACTTGGGTGGTATAATACAGAAGTTCTGGTCCTATTTTATCACCCTATGTGTACGTCATGTATCCACAATTCCGTATTTATTTTTATATTTCATGTCAAACTTAGACAAATCGTTGTCCGCACATCGCATAGCGACTAATTTAATCACCCATATTTCCAAAACCTAAGTTTTTAAGGTAACTTGGGTGGTATAGTACTAAAGTTCTGGTCCTATTCTTTCATCCTACGTGTACGTCATGCTGACACACTGCCGTATTTATTTTATATTTTATGTCAAACTTAGGTGGATCGCTGTCCACACATCCAAAGCGACTATTTTAATTACCCGTATTTCCAAAACCTAAGTTTTTAAGGTAACTTGGGTGGTATAGTACTAAAGTTCTGGTCCTATTCTATCACCTCATGTGTACGTCATGTATCCACAATTCCGTATTTATTTTTATATTTCATGTCAAACTTAGACAAATCGTTGTCCGCACATCGCATAGCGACTAATTTAATCACCCATATTTCCAAAACCTAAGTTTTTAAGGTAACTTGGGTGGTATAATACTAAATTTCAGGACCTATTCTATCATCATATGTGTACGTCATGTTGGCACACTTCCGTATTTATTTTATTTTTCATGTCATACTTTGACAAATCGCTGTCCGCACATCTCAATGCGACTACTTTAATCAGCCATATTTCCAAAACCTAAGTTTTTACGGTAACTTGGGTGGTATAATACAGAAGTTCTGGTCCTATTCTATCACCCTACGTGTACGTCATGTATCCACAGTTCCGTATTTATTTTTATATTTCATGTCAAACTTAGACAAATCGTTGTCCGCACATTGCATAGCGACTAATTTAATCACCCATATTTCCAAAACCTAAGTTTTTAAGGTAACTTGGGTGGTATAGTACTAAAGTTCTGGTCCTATTCTTTCATCCTACGTGTACGTCATGCTGACACACTTCCGTATTTATTTTATATTTTATGTCAAACTTAGGTGGATCGCTGTCCACACATCCAAAGCGACTATTTTAATCACCCGTATTTCCAAAACCTAAGTTTTTACGGTAACTTGGGTGGTATAGTACTAAAGTTCTGGACCTATTCTATCATCCTATGTGTACGTCATGTTGGCACACCTCCGTATTTTTTTTATATTTCGTGTCAAACTTCGACAAATCTCTGTCCGCACATCTCAATGCGACTAATTTAATCACCCATATTTCCAAAACCTAAGTTTTTACGGTAACTTGGGTGGTATAATACAGAAGTTCTGGTCCTATTTTATCACCCTATGTGTACGTCATGTATCCACAATTCCGTATTTATTTTTATATTTCATGTCAAACTTAGACAAATCGTTGTCCGCACATCGCATAGCGACTAATTTAATCACCCATATTTCCAAAACCTAAGTTTTTAAGGTAACTTGGGTGGTATAGTACTAAAGTTCTGGTCCTATTCTTTCATCCTACGTGTACGTCATGCTGACACACTGCCGTATTTATTTTATATTTTATGTCAAACTTTGGTGGATTACTGTCCACACATCCAAAGTGACTATTTTAATCACCCGTATTTCCAAAACCTAAGTTTTTACGGTAACTTGGGTGGTATAATACAGAAGTTCTGGTCCTATTCAATCACCCTACGTGTACGTAATGTTGGCACACCCCCGTATTTATTATTATATTTCATGTCATACTTAGACAAATCGTTGTCCGCACATCGCATAGCGACTAATTTAATCACCCATATTTCCAAAACCTAAGTTTTTAAGGTAATTTGGGTGGTATAATACTAAATTTCAGGACCTATTCTATCATCCTATGTGTACGTCATGTTGGCACACTTCCGTATTTATTTTATTTTTCATGTCATACTTTGACAAATCGCTGTCCGCACATCTCAATGCGACTACTTTAATCAGCCATATTTCCAAAACCTAAGTTTTTACGGTAACTTGGGTGGTATAATACAGAAGTTCTGGTCCTATTCTATCACCCTACGTGTACGTCATGTATCCACAATTCCGTATTTATTTTTATATTTCATGTCAAACTTAGACAAATCGTTGTCCGCACATTGCATAGCGACTAATTTAATCACCCATATTTCCAAAACCTAAGTTTTTAAGGTAACTTGGGTGGTATAGTACTAAAGTTCTGGTCCTATTCTTTCATCCTACGTGTACGTCATGCTGACACACTTCCGTATTTATTTTATATTTTATGTCAAACTTAGGTGGATCGCTGTCCACACATCCAAAGCGACTATTTAAATCACCCGTATTTCCAAAACCTAAGTTTTTACGGTAACTTGGGTGATATAGTACTAAAGTTCTGGACCTATTCTATCATCCTATGTGTACGTCATGTTGGCACACCTCCGTATTTTTTTTATATTTCGTGTCAAACTTCGACAAATCTCTGTCCGCACATCTCAATGCGACTAATTTAATCACCCATATTTCCAAAACCTAAGTTTTTACGGTAACTTGGGTGGTATAATACAGAAGTTCTGGTCCTATTCTATCACCCTACGTGTACGTAATGTTGGCACACCTCCGTATTTATTATTATATTTCATGTCATACTTAGACAAATCGTTGTCCGCACATCGCATAGCGACTAATTTAATCACCCATATTTCCAAAACCTAAGTTTTTTAGGTAATTTGGGTGGTACAATACTAAATTTCAGGACCTATTCTATCATCCTATGTGTACGTCATGTTGGCACACTTCCTTATTTATTTTATTTTTCATGTCATACTTTGACAAATCGCTGTCCGCACATCTCAATGTGTACGTCATGTTGGCACACTTCCGTATTTATTTTATTTTTCATGTCAAACTTCGACAAATCTCTGTCCGCACATCTCAATGCGACTACTTTAATCAGCCATATTTCCAAAACCTAAGTTTTTACCGTAACTTGGGTGGTATAATACAGAAGTTCTGGTCCTATTCTATCACCCTACGTGTACGTAATGTTGGCACACCTCCTTATTTATTATTATATTTCATGTCATACTTAGACAAATCGTTGTCCGCACTTTGCATAGCGACTAATTAAATCACCCATATTTCCAAAACCTAAGTTTTTACGGTAACTTGGGTGGTATAATACAGAAGTTCTGGTCCTATTCTATCACCCTATGTGTACGTGATGTATCCACAATTCCGTATTTATTTTTATATTTCATGTCAAACTTAGACAAATCGTTGTCCGCACATCGCATAGCGACTAATTTAATCACCCAAATTTCCAAAACCTAAGTTTTTAAGGTAACTTGGGTGGTATAATACAGAAGTTCTGGTCCTATTCTATCACCCTATGTGTACGTCATGTATCCACAATTCCGTATTTATTTTATATTTCGTGTCAAACTTAGACAAATCGCTGTCCGCACATCGCATAGCGACTAATTTAATCACCCATATTTCCAAAACCTAAGTTTTTAAGGTAACTTGGGTGGCATAATACTAAATTTCAGGACCTATTCTATCATCCTATGTGTACGTCATGTTGGCACACTTCCGTATTTATTTTATTTTTCATGTCATACTTTGACAAATCGCTGTCCGCACATCTCAATGCGACTACTTTAATCAGCCATATTTCCAAAACCTAAGTTTTTACGGTAACTTGGGTGGTATAATACAGAAGTTCTGGTCCTATTCTATCACCCTATGTGTACGTCATGTATCCACAATTCCGTATTTATTTTTATATTTCATGTCAAACTTAGACAAATCGTTGTCCGCACATCGCATAGCGACTAATTTAATCACCCATATTTCCAAAACCTAAGTTTTTAAGGTAACTTTGGTGGTATAATACTAAATTTCAGGACATATTCTATCATCCTATGTGTACTTCATGTTGGCACACTTCCGTATTTATTTTATTTTTCATGTCATACTTTGACAAATCCCTGTCCGCACATCTCAATGCGACTACTTTAATCAGCCATATTTCCAAAACCTAAGTTTTTACGGTAACTTGGGTGGTATAATACAGAAGTTCTGGTCCTATTCTATCACCCTACGTGTACGTAATGTTGGCAGACTTCCGTATTAATTTTATTTTTCATGTCATACTTTGACAAATCGCTGTCCGCACATCTCAATGCGACTACTTTAATCAGCCATATTTCCAAAACCTAAGTTTTTACGGTAACTTGGGTGGTATAATACAGAAGTTCTGGTCCTATTCTATCACCCTATGTGTACGTGATGTATCCACAATTCCGTATTTATTTTTATATTTCATGTCAAACTTAGACAAATCGTTGTCCGCACATCGCATAGCGACTAATTTAATCACCCAAATTTCCAAAACCTAAGTTTTTAAGGTAACTTGGGTGGTATAATACTAAATTTCAGGGCCTATTCTATCATCCTATGTGTACGTCATGTTGGCACACTTTCGTATTTATTTTATTTTTCATGTCATACTTTGACAAATCGCTGTCCGCACATCTCAATGCCACTACTTTAATCAGCCATATTTCCAAAACCTAAGTTTTTACGGTAACTTGGGTGGTATAATACAGAAGTTCTGGTCCTATTCTATCACCCTATGTGTACGTCATGTATCCACAATTCCGTATTTATTTTTATATTTCGTGTCAAACTTCGACAAATCTCTGTCCGCACATCTCAATGCGACTACTTTAATCAGCCATATTTCCAAAACCTAAGTTTTTACGGTAACTTGGGTGGTATAATACCGAAGTTCTGGTCCTATTCTATCACCCTATGTGTACGTCATGTATCCACAATTTCGTATTTATTTTTATATTTCATGTCAAACTTAGACAAATCGTTGTCCCCACATCGCATAGCGACTAATTTAATCACCCATATTTCCAAAACCTAAGTTTTTACGGTAACTTGGGTGGTATAATACAGAAGTTCTGGACCTATTCTATCACCCTATGTGTACGTCATGTATCCACAATTCCTTATTTATTTTTATATTTCATGTCAAACTTAGACAAATCGTTGTCCGCACATCGCATAGCGACTACTTTAATCAGCCATATTTCCAAAACCTAAGTTTTTACGGTAACTTGGGTGGTATAATACAGAAGTTCTGGTCCTATTCTATCACCCTATGTGTACGTCATGTATCCACAATTCCGTATTTATTTTTATATTTCATGTCAAACTTAGACAAATCGCTGTCCACACATCTCAATGCGACTACTTTAATCAGCCATATTTCCAAAACCTAAGTTTTTAAGGTAACTTGGGTGGTATAGTACTAAAGTTCTGGACCTATTCTATCATCCTATGTGTACGTCATGTTGGCACACCTCCGTATTTTTTTTATATTTCGTGTCAAACTTCGACAAATCTCTGTCCGCACATCTCAATGCGACTACTTTAATCAGCCATATTTCCAAAACCTGAGTTTTTACGGTAACTTTGGTGGTATAATACAGAAGTTCTGATCCTATTTCATCACCCTACGTGTACGTCATGCTGACACACTGCCGTATATATTTTATATTTTATGTCAAACTTAGTCAAATCGTTGTCCGCACATCTCAATGCGACTACTTTAATCAGCCATATTTCCAAAACCTAAGTTTTTAAGTTAACTTGGGTGGTATAATACTAAATTTCAGGACCTATTCTATCATCCTATGTGTACGTCATGTTGGCAAACTTCCGTATTTATTTTATTTTTCATGTTTTTCATTTTGACAAATCGCTGTCCGCACATCTCAATATGGCTGATTAAAGTAGTCGCATTGAGATGTGCGGACAGCGATTTGTCAAAGTATGTCATGAAAAATATAAATTAATACGGAATTGTGGATACATGCCGTACACATAGGATGAAAGAATAGGACCAGAACTTTAGTACTATACCACCCAAGTTACCTTAAAAACTTAGGTTTTGGAAATATGGGTGATTAAATTAGTCGCTATGCGATGTGCGGACAACGATTTGTCTGACATGAAATATAAAAATAAATACGGAATTTTGGATACATGACGTACACATTAGGTGATAGAGTAGGATTAGAACTATATTATTATACCACTCAGGTAACCGTCAAAACTTAGGTTTTGGAAATACGGGTGATTAAAATAGTCGCTTTGGATGTGTGGACAGCGATCCACCTAAGTTTGACATAAAATATAAAATAAATACGGAAGTGTGTCAGCATGACGTACACGTAGGATGAAACAATAGGACCAGAACTTTAGTACTATACCACCCAAGTTACCTTAAAAACTTAGGTTTTGGAAATATGGGTGATTAAATTAGTCGCTATGCGATGTGCGGACAACGACTTGTCTAAGTATGACATGAAATATAATAATAAATACGGAGGTGTGCCAACATTACGTACACGTAGGGTGATAGAATAGGACCAGAACTTCTGTATTATACCACCCAAGTTACCGTAAAAACTTAGGTTTTGGAAATATCGCTGATTAAAGTAGTCGCATTGAGATGTGCGGACAGAGATTTGTCGAATTTTGACACGAAATATAAAAATAAATACGGAATTTTGGATATGTGACGTACACATTAGGTGATAGAATAGGATTAGAACTATATTATTATACCACTCAGGTTACCGTCAAAACTTAGGTTTTGGAAATACGGGTGATTAAAGTAGTTGCATTGAGATGTGCGGACAGCGATTTGTCTAAGTTTGACATGAAATATAAAAATAAATACGGAATTGTGGATACATGACGTACACATAGGGTGATAGAATAGGACCAGAACTTCTGTATTATACCACCCAAGTTACCGTAAAAACTTAGGTTTTGGAAATATCGCTGATTAAAGTAGTCGCATTGAGATGTGCGGACAGAGATTTGTCGAAGTTTGACACGAAATATAAAAATAAATACGGAATTTTGGATACATGACGTACACATTAGGTGATAGAATAGGATTAGAACTATATTATTATACCACTCAGGTTACCGTCAAAACTTAGGTTTTGGAAATACGGGTGATTAAAGTAGTCGCATTGAGATGTGCGGACAGCGATTTGTCTAAGTTTGACATGAAATATAAAAATAAATACGGAATTGTGGATACATGACGTACACATAGGGTGATAGAATAGGACCAGAACTTCTGTATTATACCACCCAAGTTACCGTAAAAACTTAGGTTTTGGAAATATGGGTGATTAAATTAGTCGCTATGCGATGTGCGGACAACGATTTGTCTAAGTTTGACATGAAATATAAAATAAATACGGAGGTGTGCAAACATTACGTACACGTAGGATGAAAGAATAGGACCAGAACTTTAGTACTATACCACCCAAGTTACCTTAAAAACCTAGGTTTTGGAAATATGGGTGATTAAATTAGTCGCTATGCGATGTGCGGACAACGATTTGTCTAAGTATGACATGAAATATAATAATAAATACGGAGGTGTGCCAACATTACGTACACGTAGGGTGATAGAATAGGACCAGAACTTCTGTATTATACCACCCAAGTTACCGTAAAAACTTAGGTTTTGGAAATATGGGTGATTAAATTAGTCGCTATGCGATGTGCGGACAACGATTTGTTTAAGTATGACATGAAATATAATAATAAATACGGAGGTGTGCCAACATTACGTACACGTAGGGTGATAGAATAGGACCAGAACTTCTGTAGTATACCACCCAAGTTACCGTAAAAACTTAGGTTTTGGAAATATGGCTGATTAAAGTAATCGCATTGAGATGTGTGGACAGAGATTTGTCGAGGTTTGACACGAAATATAAAAAAAATACGGAGGTGTGCCAACATGACGTACACATAGGATGATAGAATAGGTCCAGAACTTTAGTACTATACCACCCAAGTTACCTTAAAAACTTAGGTTTTGGAAATATGGGTGATTAAATTAGTCGCTATGCGATGTGCGGACAACGATTTGTCTAAGTTTGACATGAAATATAAAAATAAATACGGAATTTTGGATACATGACGTACACATTGGGTGATAGAATAGGATTAGAACTATATTATTATACCACTCAGGTTACCGTCAAAACTTAGGTTTTGGAAATACGGGTGATTAAAATAGTCGCTTTGGATGTGTGGACAGCGATCCACCTAAGTTTGACATAAAATATAAAATAAATACGGAAGTGTGTCAGCATGACGTACACGTAGAATGAAAGAATAGGACCAGAACTTTAGTACTATACCACCCAAGTTACCTTAAAAACTTAGGTTTTGGAAATATGGCTGATTAAAGTAGTCGCATTGAGATGTGCGGACAGAGATTTGTCGAAGTTAGACACGAAATATAAAAAAAAATACGGAGGTGTGCCAACATGACGTACACATAGGATGATAGAATAGGTCCAGAACTTTAGTACTATACCACCCAAGTTACCGTAAAAACGTAGGTTTTGGAAATATGGCTGATTAAAGTAGTCGCATTGAGATGTGCGGACAGCGATTTGTCTAAGTTTGACATGAAAAATAAAAAAAATACGGAGGTGTGCCAACATGACGTACACATAGGATGATAGAATAGGTCCTGAAATTTAGTATTATACCACCCAAGTTACCTTAAAAACTTAGGTTTTGGAAATATGGGTGATTAAATTAGTCGCTTTGGATGTGTGGACAGTGATCCATTTAAGTTTGACATAGAATATAAAACAAATACGGAAGTGTGTCAGCATGACGTACACGTAGTATGAAAGAATAGGACCAGAACTTTAGTACTATACCACCCAAGTTACCTTAAAAACTTAGGTTTTGGAAATATGGGTGATTAAATTAGTCGCTATGCGATGTGCGGACAACGATTTGTCTAAGTATGACATGAAATATAAAAATAAATACGGAGGTGTGCCAACATTACGTACACGTAGGATGATAGAATAGGACCAGAACTTCTGTATTATACCACCCAAGTTACCGTAAAAACTTAGGTTTTGGAAATATCGCTGATTAAAGTAGTCGCATTGAGATGTGCGGACAGAGATTTGTCGAAGTTTGACACGAAATATAAAAATAAATACGGAATTTTGGATACAGAACGTACACATTAGGTGATAGAATAGGATTAGAACTATATCATTATACCACTCAGGTTACCGTCAAAACTTAGGTTTTGGAAATACGGGTGATTAAAATGGTCGCTTTGGATGTGTGGACAGCGATCCACCTAAGTTTGACATGAAATATAAAATAAATACGGCAGTGTGTCAGCATGACGTACACGTAGGATGAAAGAAGAGGACCAGAACTTTAGTACTATACCACCCAAGTTACCTTAAAAACTTAGGTTTTGGAAATATGGGTGATTAAAGTAGTCGCATTGAGATGTGCGGACAGCGATTTGTCTAAGTTTGACATGAAATATAAAAATAAATACGGAATTGTGGATACATGACGTACACATAGGGTGATAGAATAGGACCAGAACTTCTGTATTATACCACCCAAGTTACCGTAAAAACTTAGGTTTTGGAAATATGGGTGATTAAATTAGTCGCTATGCGATGTGCGGACAACGATTTGTCTAAGTTTGACATGAAATATAAATAAATACGGAGGTGTGCCAACATTACGTACACGTAGGATGAAAGAATAGGACCAGAACTTTAGTACTATACCACCCAAGTTACCTTAAAAACCTAGGTTTTGGAAATATGGGTGATTAAATTAGTCGCTATGCGATGTGCGGACAACGATTTGTCTAAGTTTGACATGAAATATAAAAATAAATACGGAATTTTGGATACATGACGTACACATTGGGTGATAGAATAGGATTAGAGCTATATTATTATACCACTCAGGTTACCGTCAAAACTTAGGTTTTGGAAATACGGGTGATTAAAATAGTCGCTTTGGATGTGTGGACAGCGATCCATCTAAGTTTGACATAAAATATATAATAAATACGGAAGTGTGTCAGCATGACGTACACGTAGGATGATAGAATAGGACCAGAACTTTAGTACTATACCACCCAAGTTACCTTAAAAACTTAGGTTTTGGAAATATGGCTGATTAAAGTAGTCGCATTGAGATGTGCGGACAGAGATTTGTCGAAGTTTGACACGAAATATAAAAAAAATACGGAGGTGTGCCAACATGACCTACACATAGGATGATAGAATAGGTCCAGAACTTTAGTACTATACCACCCAAGTTACCGTAAAAACTTAGGTTTTGGAAATATGGCTGATTAAAGTAGTCGCATTGAGATGTGCGGACAGCGATTTGTCTAAGTTTGACATGAAAAATAAAATAAATACGGAAGTGTGCCAACATGACGTACACATAGGATGATAGAATAGGTCCTGAAATTTAGTATTATACCACCCAAGTTACCTTAAAAACTTAGGTTTTGGAAATATGGGTGATTAAATTAGTCGCTTTGGATGTGTGGACAGTGATCCACCTAAGTTTGACATAGAATATAAAATAAATACGGCAGTGTAGAAGCATGACGTACACGTAGGGTGATGAAATAGGACCTGAACTTCTGTATTATACCAACTAAGTTACCGTAAAAACTTAGGTTTTGGAAATATGGCTGATTAAAGTAGTCGCATTGAGATGTGCGGACAGCGAATTGTCAAATTATGACAGGAAAAATAAAATAAATACGGAAGTGTGCCAACATGACGTACACATAGGATGATAGAATAGGTCCTGAATTTTAGTATTATACCACCCAAGTTACCTTAAAAACTTAGGTTTTGGAAATATGGCTGATTAAAGTAGTCGCATTGAGATATGCGGACAGAGATTTGTCGAAGTTTGCCACGAAATATAAAAAAATAAGGAGGTGTGCCAACATGACGTACACATAGGATGATAGAATAGGTCCAGAACTTTAGTACTATACCACCCAAGTTACCTTAAAAACTTAGGTTTTGGAAATACGGGTGATTATAATACTCGCTTTGGATGTGTGGACAGCTATCCACCTAAGTTTGACATAAAATATAAAATAAATACGGCAGTGTGTCAGCATGACGTACACGTAGGGTGATAGAATAGGTCCAGAACTTTAGTACTATACCACCCAAGTTACCGTAAAAACTTAGGTTTTGGAAATATGGCTGATTAAAGTAGTCGCATTGAGATGTGCGGACAGCGATTTGTCAAAGTATGACATGAAAAATAAAATAAATACGGAAGTGTGCCAACATGACGTACACATAGGATGATAGAATAGGTCCTGAAATTTAGTATTATACCACCCAAGTTACCTTAAAAACTTAGGTTTTGGAAATATGGCTGATTAAAGTAGTCGCATTGAGATGTGCGGACATCGATTTGTCAAAGTATGACATGAAAAATAAAATAAATACGGAAGTGTGCCAACATGACGTACACATAGGATGATAGAATAGGTCCTGAAATTTAGTATTATACCACCCAAGTTACCTTAAAAACTTAGGTTATGGAAATATGGGTGATTAAATTAGTCGCATTGAGATGTGCGGACAGAGATTTGACGAAGTTTGACACGAAATATAAAAATAAATACGGAATTTTGGATACATGACGTACACGTAGGGTGATAGAATAGGACCAGAACTTCTGTATTATACCACCCAAGTTACCGTAAAAACTTAGGTTTTGGAAATATGGCTGATTAAAGTACTCGCATTGAGATGTGCGGACAGCGATTTGTCAAAGTATGACATGAAAAATAAAATAAATACGGAAGTGTGCCAACATGACGTACACATAGGATGATAGAATAGGTCCTGAAATTTAGTATTATACCACCCAAGATACCTTAAAAACTTAGGTTTTGGAAATATTGGTGATTAAATTAGTCGCTATGCGATGTGCGGACAACGATTTGTCTAAGTTTGACATGAAATATAAAAATAAATACGGAATTGTGGATACATGACGTACACATAGGGTGATAGAATAGGACCAGAACTTCTGTATTATACCACCCAAGTTACCGTAAAAACTTAGGTTTTGGAAATATGGCTGATTAAAGTAGTCGCATTGAGATGTGCGGACAGCGATTTTTCAAAGTATGACATGAAAAATAAAATAAATACGGAAGTGTGCCAACATTACGTACACGTAGGGTGATAGAATAGGTCCTGAAATTTAGTATTATACCACCCAAGTTACCTTAAAAACTTAGGTTTTGGAAATATGGGTGATTAAATTAGTCGCATTGAGATGTGCGGACAGCGATTTGTCAAAGTATGACATGAAAAATAAAATAAATACGGAAGTGTGCCAACATTACGTAAACGTAGGATGATAGAATAGGTCCTGAAATTTAGTATTATACCACCCAAGTTACCTTAAAAACTTAGGTTATGGAAATATGGGTGATTAAATTAGTCGCATTGAGATGTGCGGACAGAGATTTGACGAAGTTTGACACGAAATATAAAAATAAATACGGAATTTTGGATACATGACGTACACGTAGGGTGATAGAATAGGACCAGAACTTCTGTATTATACCACCCAAGTTACCGTAAAAACTTAGGTTTTGGAAATATGGCTGATTAAAGTACTCGCATTGAGATGTGCGGACAGAGATTTGTCGAAGTTTGCCACGAAATATAAAAAAATAAGGAGGTGTGCCAACATGACGTACACATAGGATGATAGAATAGGTCCAGAACTTTAGTACTATACCACCCAAGTTACCTTAAAAACTTAGGTTTTGGAAATACGGGTGATTATAATACTCGCTTTGGATGTGTGGACAGCTATCCACCTAAGTTTGACATAAAATATAAAATAAATACGGCAGTGTGTCAGCATGACGTACACGTAGGGTGATAGAATAGGTCCAGAACTTTAGTACTATACCACCCAAGTTACCGTAAAAACTTAGGTTTTGGAAATATGGCTGATTAAAGTAGTCGCATTGAGATGTGCGGACAGCGATTTGTCAAAGTATGACATGAAAAATAAAATAAATACGGAAGTGTGCCAACATGACGTACACATAGGATGATAGAATAGGTCCTGAAATTTAGTATTATACCACCCAAGTTACCTTAAAAACTTAGGTTTTGGAAATATGGCTGATTAAAGTAGTCGCATTGAGATGTGCGGACATCGATTTGTCAAAGTATGACATGAAAAATAAAATAAATACGGAAGTGTGCCAACATGACGTACACATAGGATGATAGAATAGGTCCTGAAATTTAGTATTATACCACCCAAGTTACCTTAAAAACTTAGGTTATGGAAATATGGGTGATTAAATTAGTCGCATTGAGATGTGCGGACAGAGATTTGACGAAGTTTGACACGAAATATAAAAATAAATACGGAATTTTGGATACATGACGTACACGTAGGGTGATAGAATAGGACCAGAACTTCTGTATTATACCACCCAAGTTACCGTAAAAACTTAGGTTTTGGAAATATGGCTGATTAAAGTACTCGCATTGAGATGTGCGGACAGCGATTTGTCAAAGTATGACATGAAAAATAAAATAAATACGGAAGTGTGCCAACATGACGTACACATAGGATGATAGAATAGGTCCTGAAATTTAGTATTATACCACCCAAGATACCTTAAAAACTTAGGTTTTGGAAATATTGGTGATTAAATTAGTCGCTATGCGATGTGCGGACAACGATTTGTCTAAGTTTGACATGAAATATAAAAATAAATACGGAATTGTGGATACATGACGTACACATAGGGTGATAGAATAGGACCAGAACTTCTGTATTATACCACCCAAGTTACCGTAAAAACTTAGGTTTTGGAAATATGGCTGATTAAAGTAGTCGCATTGAGATGTGCGGACAGCGATTTTTCAAAGTATGACATGAAAAATAAAATAAATACGGAAGTGTGCCAACATTACGTACACGTAGGGTGATAGAATAGGTCCTGAAATTTAGTATTATACCACCCAAGTTACCTTAAAAACTTAGGTTTTGGAAATATGGGTGATTAAATTAGTCGCATTGAGATGTGCGGACAGCGATTTGTCAAAGTATGACATGAAAAATAAAATAAATACGGAAGTGTGCCAACATTACGTAAACGTAGGGTGATAGAATAGGTCCTGAAATTTAGTATTATACCACCCAAGTTACCTTAAAATCTTAGGTTTTGGAAATATGGGTGATTAAATTAGTCGCATTGAAATGTGCGGACAGAGATTTGTCGAAGTTTGACACGAAATATAAAAATAAATACGGAATTGTGGATACATGACGTACACGTAGGGTGATAGAATAGGACCAGAACTTCTGTATTATACCACCCAAGTTACCGTAAAAACTTAGGTTTTGGAAATATGGGTGATTAAATTAGTCGCTATGCGATGTGCGGACAACGAATTGTCTAAGTTTGAAATGAAATATAAAATAAATACGGAATAGTGGATACATGACGTACACATAGGGTGATAGAATAGGACCAGAACTATAGTATTATACCACTTAGGTTACCGTAAAAACTTAGGTTTTGTAAATATGGGTGATTAAAATAGTCGCTTTGGATGTGTGGACAGCGATCCGCCTAGGTTTGACATGAAATATAAAATAAATACGGAAGTGTGCCAACAAGACGTACACATAGGGTGATAGAATAGGACCAGAACTTCTGTATTATACCACCCAAGTTACCGTAAAAACTTAGGTTTTGGAAATATGGCTGATTAAAGTAGTCGCATTGAGATGTGCGGACAGCGATTTGTCAAAGTATGACATGAAAAATAAAATAAATACGGAAGTGTGCCAACATGACGTACACATAGGATGATAGAATAGGTCCTGAAATTTAGTATTATACCACCCAAGTTACCTTAAAAACTTAGGTTTTGGAAATATGGGTGATTAAATTAGTCGCTATGCGATGTGCGGACAACGATTTGTCTAAGTTTGACATGAAATATAAAAATAAATACGGAATTGTGGATACATGACGTAAAAATAGGGGTACACGTAGGGTGATAGAATAGGACCACAACTTCTGTATTATACCACCCAAGTTTCCGTAAAAACTTAGGTTTTGGAAATATGGCTGATTAAAGTAGTCGCATTGAGATGTGCGGACAGCGATTTGTCAAAGTATGACATGAAAAATAAAATAAATACGGAATTGTGGATACATGACGTACACATAGGATGATAGAATAGGTCCTGAAATTTAGTATTATACCACCCAAGTTACCTTAAAAACTTAGGTTTTGGAAATATGGGTGATTAAATTAGTCGCATTGAGATGTGCGGACAACGATATGTCTAAGTTTGACATGAAATATAAAAATAAATACGGAATTGTGGATACATGACGTACACATAGGGTGATAGAATAGGACCAGAACTTCTGTATTATACCACCCAAGTTAACGTAAAAACTTAGGTTTTGGAAATATGGCTGATTAAAGTAGTCGCATTGAGATGTGCGGACAGCGATTTGTCAAAGTATGACATGATAAATAAAATAAATACGGAAGTGTGCCAACATTACGTACACGTAGGGTGATAGAATAGGTCCTGAAATTTAGTATTATACCACCCAAGTTACCTTAAAAACTTAGGTTTTGGAAATATGGGTGATTAAATTAGTCGCATTGAGATGTGCGGACAGAGATTTGTCGAAGTTTGACACGAAATATAAAAATAAATACAGAATTGTGGATACATGACGTACACGTAGGGTGATAGAATAGGACCAGAACTTCTGTATTATACCACCCAAGTTACCGTAAAAACTTAGGTTTTGGAAATATGGCTGATTAAAGTAGTCGCATTGAGATGTGCGGACAGCGATTTGTCAAAGTATGACATGAAAAATAAAATAAATACGGAAGTGTGCCAACATGACGTACACATAGGATGATAGAATAGGTCCTGAAATTTAGTATTATACCACCCAAGTTACCTTAAAAACTTAGGTTTTGGAAATATGGCTGATTAAATTAGTCGCTATGCGATGTGCGGACAACGATTTGTCTAAGTTTGACATGAAATATAAAAATAAATACGGAATTGTGGATACATGACGTACACATAGGGTGATAGAATAGGACCAGAACTTCTGTATTATACCACCCAAGTTACCGTAAAAACTTAGGTTTTGGAAATATGGGTGATTAAATTAGTCGCTATGCGATGTGCGGACAACGATTTGTCTAAGTTTGACATGAAATATAAAAATAAATACGGAGGTGTGCCAACATGACGTACACATAGGATGATAGAATAGGTCCTGAAATTTAGTATTATACCACCCAAGTTACCTTAAAAACTTAGGTTTTGGAAATACGGGTGATTAAATTAGTCGCATTGAGATGTGCGGACAGCGATTTGTCTAAGTTTGACATGAAATATAAAAATAAATACGGAATTGTGGATACATGACTTAAACATATGGTGATAGAATAGGACCAGAACTTCTGTATTATACCACCCAAGTTACCGTAAAAACTTAGGTTTCGGAAATATGGGTGATTAAATTAGTCGCTATGCGATGTGCGGACAACGATTTGTCTAAGTATGACATGAAATATAATAATAAATACGGAGGTGTGCCAACATTACGTACACGTAGGGTGATAGAATAGGACCAGAACTTCTGTATTATACCACCCAAGTTACCGTAAAAACTTAGGTTTTGGAAATATGGCTGATTAAAGTAGTCGCATTGAAATGTGCGGACAGAGATTTGTCGAAGTTTGACATAAAATATAAAAAAATACGGAGGTGTGCCAACATGACGTACACATAGGATGATAGAATAGGTCCAGAACTTTAGTACTATACCACCCAAGTTACCTTAAAAACTTAGGTTTTGGAAATACGGGTGATTAAATTAGTCGCATTGAGATGTGCGGACAGCGATTTGTCTAAGTTTGACATGAAATATAAAAATAAATACGGAATTGTAGATACATGACGTACACATAGGGTGATAGAATAGGACCAGAACTTCTGTATTATACCACCTAAGTTACCGTAAAAACTTAGGTTTTGGAAATATGGCTGATTAAAGTAGTCGCATTGAGATGTGCGGACAGCGATTTGTCAAAGTATGACATGAATAATAAAATAAATACGGAAGTGTGCCAACATGACGTACACATAGGATGAAAGAATAGGACCAGAATTTTAGTACTATACCACCCAAGTTACCTTAAAAACTTAGGTTTTGGAAATATGGGTGATTAAATTAGTCGCTATGCGATGTGCGGACAACGATTTGTCTAAGTATGACATGAAATATAATAATAAATACGGAGGTGTGCCAACATTACGTACACGTAGGGTGATAGAATAGGACCAGAAATTCTGTTTTATACCACCCAAGTTACCGTAAAAACTTAGGTTTTGGAAATATGGCTGATTACAGTAGTCGCATTGAGATGTGCGGACAGAGATTTGTCGAAGTTTGACACGAAATATAAAACAATACGGAGGTGTTCCAACATGACGTACACATAGGATGATAGAATAGGTCCAGAACTTTAGTACTATACCACCCAAGTTACCGTAAAAACTTAGGTTTTGGAAATATGGGTGATTAAATTAGTCGCTATGCGATGTGCGGACAACGATTTGTCTAAGTTTGAGATGAAATATAAAAATAAATACGGAATTGTGGATGCATGACGTACACATAGGGTGATAGAATAGGACCAGAACTTCTGTATTATACCACCCAAGTTACCGTAAAAACTTAGGTTTTGGAAATATGGGTGATTAAATTAGTCGCTATGCGATGTGCGGACAACGATTTGTCTAAGTTTGAGATGAAATATAAAAATAAATACGGAATTGTGGATACATGACGTACACATAGGGTGATAGAATAGGACCAGTACTTCTGTATTATACCACCCAAGTTACCGTAAAAACTTAGGTTTTGGAAATAAGGGTGATTAAAATAGTCGCTTTGGATGTGTGGACAGCGATCCACCTAAGTTTGACATAAAATATAAAATAAATACGGAAGTGTGTCAGCATGACGTACACGTAGGATGAAAGAATAGGACCAGAACTTCTGTATTATACCACCCAAGTTACCGTAAAAACTTAGGTTTTGGAAATATGGGTGATTAAATTAGTCACTATGCGATGTGCGGACAACGATTTGTCTAAGTATGACATGAAATATAATAATAAATACGGAGGTGGCCCAACATTACGTACACGTAGGGTGATAGAATAGGACCAGAACTTCTGTATTATGCCACCCAAGTAACCGTAAAAACATAGGTTTTGGAAATATGGCTGATTAAAGTAGTCGCATTGAGATGTGCGGACAGCGATTTGTCAAAGTATGACATGAAAAATAAAATAAATACGGAAGTGTGCCAACATGACGTACACATAGGATGATAGAATAGGTCCTGAAATTTAGTATTATACCACCCAAGTTACCTTATAATATGGGTTATTAAATTAGTCGCTATGCGATGTGCGGACAACGATTTGTCTAAGTTTGACATGAAATATAAAAATAAATACGGAATTGTGGATACATGACGTACACATAGGGTGATAGAATAGGACCAGAACTTCTGTATTATACCACCCAAGTTACCGTAAAAACTTAGGTTTTGGAAATATGGGTGATTAAATTAGTCGCTATGCGATGTGCGGACAACGATTTGTCTAAGTTTGACATGAAATATAAAAATAAATACGGAATTGTGGATACATGACGTACACATAGGGTGATAGAATAGGACCAGAACTTCTGTATTATACCACCCAAGTTACCGTTAAAACTTAGGTTTTGGAAATATGGGTGATTAAATTAGTCGCTATGCGATGTGCGGACAACGATTTGTCTAAGTATGACATGAAATATAATAATAAATACGGAGGTGTGCCAACATTACGTACACGTAGGGTGATAGAATAGGACCAGAACTTCTGTATTATACCACCCAAGTTACCGTAAAAACTTAGGTTTTGGAAATATGGCTGATTAAAGTATTCGCATTGAGATGTGCGGACAGAGATTTGTCGAAGTTTGACACGAAATATAAAAAAATACGGAGGTGTGCCAACATGACGTACACATAGGATGATAGAATAGGTCCAGAACTTTAGTACTATACCACCCAAGTTACCGTAAAAACTTAGGTTTATGAAATATGGGTGATTAAATTAGTCGCTTTGGATGTGTGGACAGGGATCCAACTAAGTTTGACATAAAATATAAAATAAATACGGCAGTGTGTCAGCATGACGTACACGTAGGGTGATGAAATAGGACCAGAACTTCTGTATTATACCACCCAAGTTACCGTAAAAACTTAGGTTTTGGAAATATGGCTGATCAAAGTAGTCGCATTGAGATGTGCGGACAGCGATTTGTCAAAGTATGACATGAAAAATAAAATAAATATGGAAGTGTGCCAACATGACGTACACATAGGATGATAGAATAGGTCCTGTAATTTAGTATTATACCACCCAAGTTACCTTAAAAACTTAGGTTTTGGAAATATGGCTGATTAAAGTAGTCGCATTGAGATGTGCGGACAGCGATTTGTCAAAGTATGACATGAATAATAAAATAAATACGGAAGTGTGCCAACATGACGTACACATAGGATGAAAGAATAGGACCAGAATTTTAGTACTATACCACCCAAGTTACCTTAAAAACTTAGGTTTTGGAAATATGGGTGATTAAATTAGTCGCTATGCGATGTGCGGACAACGATTTGTCTAAATATGACATGAAATATAATAATAAATACGGAGGTGTGCCAACATTACGTACACGTAGGGTGATAGAATAGGACCAGAAATTCTGTTTTATACCACCCAAGTTACCGTAAAAACTTAGGTTTTGGAAATATGGCTGATTACAGTAGTCGCATTGAGATGTGCGGACAGAGATTTGTCGAAGTTTGACACGAAATATAAAACAATACGGAGGTGTTCCAACATGACGTACACATAGGATGATAGAATAGGTCCAGAACTTTAGTACTATACCACCCAAGTTACCGTAAAAACTTAGGTTTTGGAAATATGGGTGATTAAATTAGTCGCTATGCGATGTGCGGACAACGATTTGTCTAAGTTTGAGATGAAATATAAAAATAAATACGGAATTGTGGATACATGACGTACACATAGGGTGATAGAATAGGACAAGAACTTCTGTATTATACCACCCAAGTTACCGTAAAACTTAGGTTTTGGAAATATGGGTGATTAAATTAGTCGCTATGCGATGTGCGGACAACGATTTGTCTAAGTTTGACATGAAATATAAAAATAAATACGGAATTTTGGATACATGACGTACACATTGGGTGATAGAATATTATTATACCACTCAGGTTACCGTCAAAACTTAGGTTTTGGAAATAAGGGTGATTAAAATAGTCGCTTTGGATGTGTGGACAGCGATCCACCTGACATAAAATATAAAATAAATACGGAAGTGTGTCAGCATGACGTACACGTAGGATGAAAGAATAGGACCAGAACTTCTGTATTATACCACCCAAGTTACCGTAAAAACTTAGGTTTTGGAAATATGGGTGATTAAATTAGTCGCTATGCGATGTGCGGACAACGATTTGTCTAAGTATGACATGAAATATAATAATAAATACGGAGGTGGCCCAACATTACGTACACGTAGGGTGATAGAATAGGACCAGAACTTCTGTATTATGCCACCCAAGTAACCGTAAAAACATAGGTTTTGGAAATATGGCTGATTAAAGTAGTCGCATTGAGATGTGCGGACAGCGATTTGTCAAAGTATGACATGAAAAATAAAATAAATACGGAAGTGTGCCAACATGACGTACACATAGGATGATAGAATAGGTCCTGAAATTTAGTATTATACCACCCAAGTTACCTTATAATATGGGTTATTAAATTAGTCGCTATGCGATGTGCGGACAACGATTTGTCTAAGTTTGACATGAAATATAAAAATAAATACGGAATTGTGGATACATGACGTACACATAGGGTGATAGAATAGGACCAGAACTTCTGTATTATACCACCCAAGTTACCGTAAAAACTTAGGTTTTGGAAATATGGGTGATTAAATTAGTCGCTATGCGATGTGCGGACAACGATTTGTCTAAGTTTGACATGAAATATAAAAATAAATACGGAATTGTGGATACATGACGTACACATAGGGTGATAGAATAGGACCAGAACTTCTGTATTATACCACCCAAGTTACCGTTAAAACTTAGGTTTTGGAAATATGGGTGATTAAATTAGTCGCTATGCGATGTGCGGACAACGATTTGTCTAAGTATGACATGAAATATAATAATAAATACGGAGGTGTGCCAACATTACGTACACGTAGGGTGATAGAATAGGACCAGAACTTCTGTATTATACCACCCAAGTTACCGTAAAAACTTAGGTTTTGGAAATATGGCTGATTAAAGTATTCGCATTGAGATGTGCGGACAGAGATTTGTCGAAGTTTGACACGAAATATAAAAAAATACGGAGGTGTGCCAACATGACGTACACATAGGATGATAGAATAGGTCCAGAACTTTAGTACTATACCACCCAAGTTACCGTAAAAACTTAGGTTTATGAAATATGGGTGATTAAATTAGTCGCTTTGGATGTGTGGACAGGGATCCAACTAAGTTTGACATAAAATATAAAATAAATACGGCAGTGTGTCAGCATGACGTACACGTAGGGTGATGAAATAGGACCAGAACTTCTGTATTATACCACCCAAGTTACCGTAAAAACTTAGGTTTTGGAAATATGGCTGATCAAAGTAGTCGCATTGAGATGTGCGGACAGCGATTTGTCAAAGTATGACATGAAAAATAAAATAAATATGGAAGTGTGCCAACATGACGTACACATAGGATGATAGAATAGGTCCTGTAATTTAGTATTATACCACCCAAGTTACCTTAAAAACTTAGGTTTTGGAAATATGGCTGATTAAAGTAGTCGCTTTGAGATGTGCGGACAGCGATTTGTCAAAGTATGACATGAATAATAAAATAAATACGGAAGTGTGCCAACATGACGTACACATAGGATGAAAGAATAGGACCAGAATTTTAGTACTATACCACCCAAGTTACCTTAAAAACTTAGGTTTTGGAAATATGGGTGATTAAATTAGTCGCTATGCGATGTGCGGACAACGATTTGTCTAAGTTTGACATGAAATATAGAAATAAATACGGAATTTTGGATACATGACGTACACATAGGGTGATAGAATAGGTCCTGTAATTTAGTATTATACCACCCAAGTTACCTTAAAAACTTAGGTTTTAGAAATATGGATGATTAAATTAGTCTTATTGAGATGTGCGGACAGAGATTTGTCGAAGTTTGACACGAAATATAAAAATAAATACGGAATTGTGGATACATGACGTACACGTAGGGTGATAGAATAGGACCAGAACTTCTGTATTATACCACCCAAGTTAACGTAAAAACTTAGGTTTTGGAAATATGGCTGATTAAAGTAGTCGCATTGAGATGTGCGGACAGCGATTTGTCAAAGTATGACATGAAAAATAAAATAAATACGGAAGTGTGCCAACATGACGTACACATAGGATGATAGAATAGGTCCTGAAATTTAGTATTATACCACCCAAGTTACCTTAAAAACTTAGGTTTTGGAAATATGGGTGATTAAATTAGTCGCTATGCGATGTGCGGACAACGATTTGTCTAAGTTTGACATGAAATATAAAAATAAATACGGAATTGTGGATACATGACGTACACATAGGGTGATAGAATAGGACCAGAACTTCTGTATTATACCACCCAAGTTACCGTAAAAACTTAGGTTTTGGAAATATGGGTGATTAAATTAGTCGCTATGCGATGTGCGGACAACGATTTGTCTAAGTTTGACATGAAATATAGAAATAAATACGGAATTTTGGATACATGACGTACACATAGGGTGATAGAATACGATTAGAACTATATTTATACACCACTCAGGTTACCGTCAAAACTTAGGTTTTGGAAATACGGGTGATTAAAATAGTCGCTTTGGATGTGTGGACAGCGATCCACCTAAGTTTGACATAAAATATAAAATAAATATGGCAGTGTGTCAGCATGACGTACACGTAGGATGAAAGAATAGGACCAGAACTTTAGTACTATACCACCCAAGTTACCTTAAAAACTTAGGTTTTGGAAATATGGGTGATTAAATTAGTCGCTATGCGATGTGCGGACAACGATTTATCTAAATATGACATGGAATATAAAAATAAATACGGAATTGTGGATACATGAAGTACACATAGGGTGATAGAATAGGACCAGAACTTCTGTATTTTACCACCCAAGTTACCGTAAAAAATAAAGGTTTTTGAAATATGGCTGATTAAAGTAGTCGCATTGAGATGTGCGGACAGCGATTTGTCAAAGTATGACATGAAAAATAAAATAAATACGGAAGTGTGCCAACATGACGTACACATAGGATGATAGAATAGATCCTGAAATTTAGTATTATACCACCCAAGTTACCTTAAAAACTTAGGTTTTGAAAATATGGGTGATTAAATTAGACGCTTTGGATATGTGGACAGTGATCCACCTAAGTTTGACATAAAATATAAAATAAATACGGCAGTGTGTCAGCATGACGTACACGTAGGGTGATGAAATAGGACCAGAACTTCTGTATTATACCACCCAAGTTACCGTAAAAACTTAGGTTTTGGAAATATGGCTGATTAAAATAGTCGCATTGAGATGTGCGGACAGCGATTTGTCAAAGTATGACATGAAAAATAAAATAAATACGGAAGTGTGCCAACATGACGTACACATAGGATGATAGAATAGGTTCTGAAATTTAGTATTATACCACCCAAGTTACCTTAAAAACTTAGGTTTTGGAAATATGGGTGATTAAATTAGTCGCATTGAGATGTGCGGACAGAGATTTGTCGAAGTTTGACACGAAATATAAAATTAAATACGGAATTGTGGATACATGGCGTACACGTAGGGTGATAGAATAGGCTTAGAACTTCTGTATTATACCACCCAAGTTACCGTAAAAACTTAGGTTTTGGAAATATGGCTGATTAAAGTAGTCGCATTGAGATGTGCGGACAGCGATTCCATATTTCCAAAACCTAAGTTTTTAAGGTAAAATGGGTGGTATAGTACTAAAGTTCTGGACCTATTCTATCATACTATGTGTACGTCATGTTGGAACACTTCCGTATTTATTTTATATTTCATGTCAAACTTAGACAAATCGCTGTCCGCCCATCGCAAAGCGACTACTTTAATCAGCCATATTTCCAAAACCCAAGTTTTTACGGTAACTTGGTTGGTATAATACAGAAGTTCTAGTCCTATTCTATCACCCTATGTGTACGTCTTGTTGGCACACTCGCGTATTTATTTTATATTTCATGTCAAACTTAGGCGGATCGCTGTCCACACATCCAAAGCGACTATTTTAATTACCCATATTTCCAAAACCTAAGTTTTTCGGATAACCTGAGTGGTATAATACTATAGTTCTGGTCCTATTCTATCACCCTATGTGTATGTCATGTATCCAAAATTCCGTATTTATTTTTATATTTCATGTCAAACTTAGACAAATCGTTGTCCGCACATCTCAATGCGACTAATTTAATCACCCATATTTCCAAAACCTAAGTTTTTACGGTAACTTGGGTGGTATAATACAGAAGTTCTGGTCCTATTCTATCACCCTATGTGTACGTCATGTATCCACAATTCCGTATTTATTTTTATATTTCATGTCAAACTTAGACAAATCGCTGTCCGCACATCTCAATGCGACTACTTTAATCAGCCATATTTCCAAAACCTAAGTTTTTACGGTAACTTGGGTGGTATAGTACTAAAGTTCTGGACCTATTCTATCATGCTATGTGTACGTCATGTTGGCTCACCTCCGTTTTTTTTTTTATATTTCGTGTCAAACTTCGACAAATCTCTGTCCGCACATCTCAATGCGACTAATTTAATCACCCATATTTCCAAAACCTAAGTTTTTACGGTAAATTGGGTGGTATAATACAGAAGTTCTGGTCCTATTCTATCACCCTATGTGTACGTCATGTATCCACAATTCCGTATTTATTTTTATATTTCGTGTCAAACTCAGACAAATCGTTGTCCGCACATCGCATAGCGACTATTTTAATCACCCATATTTCCAAAACCTAAGTTTTTACGGTAAGTTGGGTGGTATAATACTAAATTTCAGGACCTATTCTTTCATCCTATGTGTACGTCATGTTGGCACACTTCCGTATTTATTTTATTTTTCATGTCATACTTTGACAAATCGCTGTCCGCACATCTCAATGCGACTACTTTAATCAGCCATATTTCCAAAACCTAAGTTTTTACGGTAACTTGGGTGGTATAATACAGAGGTTCTGGTCCTATTCTATCACCCTATGTGTACCTCATGTATCCACAATTCCGTATTTATTTTTATATTTCATGTCAAACTTAGACAAATCGTTGTCCGCACATCGCATAGCGACTAATTTAATCACCCATATTTCCAAAACCTAAGTTTTTACGGTAACTTGGGTGGTATAATACAGAAGTTCTGGTCCTATTCTATCACCCTAAGTGTACGTCATGTATCCACAATTCCGTATTTATTTTTATATTTCATGTCAAACTTAGACAAATCGCTGTCCGCACATCTCAATGCGACTAATTTAATCAGCCATATTTCCAAAACCTAAGTTTTTACGGTAACTTGGGTGGTATAGTACTAAAGATCTGGACCTATTCTATCATCCTATGTGTACGTCATGTTGGCACACCTCCGTATTTTTTTTATATTTCGTGTCAAACCTCGACAAATCTCTGTCCGCACATCTCAATGCGACTACTTTAATCAGCCATATTTCCAAAACCTAAGTTTTTACGGTAACTTGGGTGGTATAATACAGAAGTTCTGGTCCTATTCTATCACCCGACGTGTACGTAATGTTGGCACACCTCCATATTTATTATTATATTTCATGACATACTTAGACAAATCGTTGTCCGCACATCGCATAGCGACTAATTTAATCACCCATATTTCCAAAACCTAAGTTTTTACGGTAACTTGGGTGGTATAGTACTAAAGTTCTGGACCTATTCTATCATCCTATGTGTACGTCATGTTGGCACACCTCCGTATTTTTTTTATATTTCGTGTCAAACTTCGACAAATCTCTGTCCGCACATCTTAATGCGACTACTTTAATCAGCCATATTTCCAAAACCTAAGTTTTTACGGTAACTTGGGTGGTATAATACAGAAGTTCTGGTCCTATTCTATCACCCTACGTGTACGTAATGTTGGCACACCTCCGTATTTATTATTATATTTCATGTCATACTTAGACAAATCGTTGTCCGCACATCGCATAGCGACTAATTTAATCACCCATTTTCCAAAACCTAATTTTTTACGGTAACTTGGGTGGTATAATACAGAAGTTCTGGTCCTATTCTATCACCCTATGTGTACGTCATGTATCCACAATTCCGTATTTATTTTTATATTTCATGTCAAACTTAGACAAATCGTTGTCCGCACATCGCATAGCGACTAATTTAATCACCCATATTTCCAAAACCTAAGTTTTTACAGTAACTTGGGTGGTATAATACTAAATTTCAGGACCTATTCTTTCATCCTATGTGTACGTCATGTTGGCACACTTCCGTATTTATTTTATTTTTCATGTCATACTTTGACAAATCGCTGTCCGCACATCTCAATGCGACTACTTTAATCAGCCATATTTCCAAAACCTAAGTTTTTACGGTAACTTGGGTGGTATAGTATTATAGTTCTGGACCTATTCTATCATCCTATGTGTACATCATGTTGGCACACCTCCGTATTTTTTTTATATTTCGTGTCAAACTTCGACAAATCTCTGTCCGCACATCTTAATGCGACTACTTTAATCAGCCATATTTCCAAAACCTAAGTTTTTACGGTAACTTGGGTGGTATAATACAGAAGTTCTGGTCCTATTCTTTCATCCTACGTGTACGTCATGCTGACACACTGCCAAATTTATTTTATATTTTATGTCAAACTTAGGTGGATCGCTGTCCACACATCCAAAGCGACTATTTTAATCACCCGTATTTCCAAAACCTAAGTTTTTAAGGTAACTTGGGTGGTATAGTACTAAAGTTCTGGACCTATTCTATCATCCTATGTATACGTCATGTTGGCACACCTCCGTATTTTTTTTATATTTCGTGTCAAACTTCGCAAAATCTCTGTCCGCACATCTCAATGCGACTACTTTAATCAGCCATATTTCCAAAACCTAAGTTTTTACGGTAACTTGGGTGGTATAATACAGAAGTTCTGGTCCTATTCTATCACCCTGTATGTACGTAATGTTGGCACACTTCCGTATTTATTATTATATTTCAAGTCATACTTAGACAAATCGTTGTCCGCACATCGCATAGCGACTAATTTAATCACCCATATTTCCAAAACCTAAGTTTTTAAGGTAACCTGAGTGGTATAATAATATAGTTCTAATCCTATTCTATCACCCAATGTGTACGTCATGTATCCAAAATTCCGTATTTATTTTTATATTTCATGTCAAACTTAGACAAATCGTTGTCCGCACATCGCATAGCGACTAATTTAATCACCCATATTTCCAAAACCTAAGTTTTTAAGGTAACTTGGGTGGTATAATACTAAATTTCAGGACCTATTCTATCATCCTATGTGTACGTCATGTTGGCACACTTCCGTATTTATTTTATTTTTCATGTCATACTTTGACAAATCGCTGTCCGCACATCTCAATGCGACTACTTTAATCAGCCATATTTCCAAAACCTAAGTTTTTACGGTAACTTGGGTGGTATAATACAGTAGTTCTGGTCCTATTCTATCACCCTACGTGTACGTCATGTATCCACAATTCCGTATTTATTTTTATATTTCATGTCAAACTTAGACAAATCGTTGTCCGCACATCGCATAGCGACTAATTTAATCACCCATATTCCAAAACCTAAGTTTTTAAGGTAACTTGGGTGGTATAATACTAAATTTCAGGACCTATTCTATCACCCTATGTGTACGTCATGTTGGCACACCTCCGTATTTTTTTTATATTTCGTGTCAAACCTCGACAAATCTCTGTCCGCACATCTCAATGCGACTACTTTAATCAGCCATATTTCCAAAACCTAAGTTTTTACGGTAACTTGGGTGGTATAATACAGAAGTTCTGGTCCTATTCTATCACCCTACGTGTACGTAATGTTGGCACACCTCCGTATTTATTATTATATTTCATGACATACTTAGACAAATCGTTGTCCGCACATCGCATAGCGACTAATTTAATCACCCATATTTCCAAAACCTAAGTTTTTACGGTAACTTGGGTGGTATATTACTAAAGTTCTGGACCTATTCTATCATCCTATGTGTACGTCATGTTGGCACACCTCCGTATTTTTTTTATATTTCGTGTCAAACTTCGACAAATCTCTGTCCGCACATCTTAATGCGACTACTTTAATCAGCCATATTTCCAAAACCTAAGTTTTTACGGTAACTTGGGTGGTATAATACAGAAGTTCTGGTCCTATTCTATCACCCTACGTGTACGTAATGTTGGCACACCTCCGTATTTATTATTATATTTCATGTCATACTTAGACAAATCGTTGTCTGCACATCGCATAGCGACTAATTTAATCACCCATTTTCCAAAACCTAATTTTTTACGGTAACTTGGGTGGTATAATACAGAAGTTCTGGTCCTATTCTATCACCCTATGTGTACGTCATGTATCCACAATTCCGTATTTATTTTTATATTTCATGTCAAACTTAGACAAATCGTTGTCCGCACATCGCTTAGCGACTAATTTAATCACCCATATTTCCAAAACCTAAGTTTTTACAGTAACTTGGGTGGTATAATACTAAATTTCAGGACCTATTCTTTCATCCTATGTGTACGTCATGTTGGCACACTTCCGTATTTATTTTATTTTTCATGTCATACTTTGACAAATCGCTGTCCGCACATCTCAATGCGACTACTTTAATCAGCCATATTTCCAAAACCTAAGTTTTTACGGTAACTTGGGTGGTATAATACAGAAGTTCTGGTCCTATTCTATCACCCTACGTGTACGTAATGTTGGCACACCTCCGTATTTATTATTATATTTCATGTCATACTTAGACAAATCGTTGTCCGCACATCGCATAGCGACTAATTTAATCAGCCATATTTCCAAAACCTAAGTTTTTACGGTAACTTGGGTGGTATAGTACTAAAGTTCTGGACCTATTCTATCATCCTATGTGTACGTCATGTTGGCACACCTCCGTATTTTTCTTATATTTCGTGTCAAACTTCGACAAATCTCTGTCCGCACATCTCAATGCGACTAATTTAATCACCCATATTTCCAAAACCTAAGTTTTTACGGTAACTTGGGTGGTATAATACAGAAGTTCTGGTCATATTCTATCACCCTATGTGTACTTCATGTATCCACAATTCCGTATTTATTTTTATATTTCATTTCAAACTTAGACAAATCGTTGTCCGCACATCGCATAGCGACTAATTTAACCACCCATATTTCCAAAGCCTAAGTTTTTACGGTAACTTGGGTGGTATAATACAGAAGTTCTGGTCCTATTCTATCACCCTATGTGTACGTCATGTATCCACAATTCCGTATTTATTTTTATATTTCATGTCAAACTTAGACAAATCGTTGTCCGCACATCGCATAGCGACTAATTTAATCACCCATATTTCCAAAACCTAAGTTTTTAAGGTAACTTGGGTGGTATAATACTAAATTTCAGGACCTATTCTATCATCCTATGTGTACGTCATGTTGGCACACTTCCGTATTTATTTTATTTTTCATGTCATACTTTGACAAATCGCTGTCCGCACATCTCAATGCGACTACTTTAATCAGCCATATTTCCAAAACCTAAGTTTTTACGGTAACTTGGGTGGTATAGTATTATAGTTCTGGACCTATTCTATCATGTATGTGTACGTCATGTTGGCACACCTCCGTTTTTTTTTATATTTCGTCTCAAACTTCGACAAATCTCTGTCCGCACATCTCAATGCGACTAATTTAATCACCCATATTTCCAAAACCTAAGTTTTTACGGTAACTTGGGTGGTATAGTATTATAGTTCTGGACCTATTCTATCATCCTATGTGTACATCATGTTGGCACACCTCCGTATTTGTTTTATATTTCGTGTCAAACTTCGACAAATCTCTGTCCGCACATCTTAATGCGACTACTTTAATCAGCCATATTTCCAAAACCTAAGTTTTTACGGTAACTTGGGTGGTATAATACAGAAGTTCTGGTCCTATTCTTTCATCCTACGTGTACGTCATGCTGAAACACTGCCGTATTTATTTTATATTTTATGTCATACTTAGGTGGATCGCTGTCCACACATCCAAAGCGACTATTTTAATCACCCGTATTTCCAAAACCTAAGTTTTTAAGGTAACTTGGGTGGTATAGTACTAAAGTTCTGGAACTATTCTATCATCCTATGTATACGTCATGTTGGCACACCTCCGTATTTTTTTATATTTCGTGTCAAACTTCGCAAAATCTCTGTCCGCACATCTCAATGCGACTACTTTAATCAGCCATATTTCCAAAACCTACGTTTTTACGGTAACTTGGGTGGTATAATACAGAAGTTCTGGTCCTATTCTATCACCCTATATGTACGTAATGTTGGCACACTTCCGTATTTATTATTATATTTCAAGTCATACTTAGACAAATCGTTGTCCGCACATCGCATAGCGACTAATTAATTCACCCATATTTCCAAAACCTAAGTTTTTAAGGTAACCTGAGTGGTATAATAATATAGTTCTAATCCTATTCTATCACCCAATGTGTACGTCATGTATCCAAAATTCCGTATTTATTTTTATATTTCATGTCAAACTTAGACAAATCGTTGTCCGCACATCGCATAGTGACTAATTTAATCACCCATATTTCCAAAACCTAAGTTTTTAAGGTAACCTGGGTGGTATAATACTAAATTTCAGGACCTATTCTATCATCCTATGTGTACGTCATGTTGGCACACTTCCGTATTTATTTTATTTTTCATGTCATACTTTGACAAATCGCTGTCCGCACATCTCAATGCGACTACTTTAATCAGCCATATTTCCAAAACCTAAGTTTTTACGGTAACTTGGGTGGTATAATACAGAAGTTCTGGTCCTATTCTATCACCCTACGTGTACGTCATGTATCCACAATTCCGTATTTATTTTTATATTTCATGTCAAACTTAGACAAATCGTTGTCCGCACATCGCATAGCGACTAATTTAATTACCCATATTTCCAAAACCTAAGTTTTTAAGGTAACTTGGGTGGTATAATACTAAATTTCAGGACCTATTCTATTACCCTATTTGTACGTCATGTTGGCACACTTCCGTATTTATTTTATTTTTCATGTCATACTTTGACAAATCGCTGTCCGCACATCTCAATGCGACTACTTTAATCAGCCATATTTCCAAACCCTAAGTTTTTACGGTAACTTGGGTGGTATAGTACTAAAGTTCTGGACCTATTCTATCATCCTATGTGTACGTCATGTTGGCACACCTTCGTATTTTTCTTATATTTCGTGTCAAACTTCGACAAATCTCTGTCCGCACATCTCAATGCGACTAATTTAATCACCCATATTTCCAAAACCTAAGTTTTTACGGTAACTTGGGTGGTATAATACAGAAGTTCTGGTCATATTCTATCACCCTATGTGTACTTCATGTATCCACAATTCCGTATTTATTTTTATATTTCATTTCAAACTTAGACAAATCGTTGTCCGCACGTCGCATAGCGACTAATTTAATCACCCATATTTCCAAAACCTACGTTTTTACGGTAACTTGGGTGGTATAATACAGAAGTTCTGGTCCTATTCTATCACCCTATGTGTACGTCATGTATCCACAATTCCGTATTTATTTTTATATTTCATGTCAAACTTAGACAAATCGCTGTCCGCACATCTCAATGCGACTACTTTAATCAGCCATATTTCCAAAACCTAAGTTTTTACGGTAACTTGGGTGGTATAGTACTAAAGTTCTGGACTTATTCTATCATCCGATGTGTACGTCATGTTGGCAAACCTCCGTATTTTTTTATATTTCGTGTCAAACTTCGACAAATCTCTGTCCGCACATCTCAATGCGACTACTTTAATCAGCCATATTTCCAAAACCTAAGTTTTTACGGTAACTTGGGTGGTAGAATACAGAAGTTCTGGTCCTATTCTATCACCCTACGTGTACGTAATGTTGGCACACCTCCGTATTTATTATTATATTTCATGTCATACTTAGACAAATCGTTGTCCGCACATCGCATAGCGACTAATTTAATCACCCATATTTCCAAAACCTAAGTTTTTACGGTAACTTGGGTGGTATAATACAGAAGTTCTGGTCCTATTCTATCACCCTATGTGTACGTCATGTATCCACAATTCCGTATTTATTTTTATATTTCATGTCAAACTTAGACAAATCACTGTCCGCACATCTCAATGCGACTACTTTAATCAGCCATATTTCCAAAATCTAAGTTTTTACGGTAACTTGGGTGGTATAGTACTAAAGTTCTGGACCTATTCTATCATCCGATGTGTACGTCATGTTGGCAAACCTCCATAGTTTTTTATATTTCGTGTCAAACTTCGACAAATCTCTGTCCGCACATCTCAATGCGACTACTTTAATCAGCCATATTTCCAAAACCTAAGTTTTTACGGTAACTTGGGTGGTAGAATACAGAAGTTCTGGCCCTATTCTATCACCCTACGTGTACGTAATGTTGGCACACCTCCGTATTTATTATTAAATTTCATGTCATACTTAGACAAATCGTTGTCCGCACATCGCATAGCGACTAATTTAATCACCCATTTTCCAAAACCTAATTTTTTACGGTAACTTGGGTGGTATAATACAGAAGTTCTGGTCCTATTCTATCACCCTATGTGTACGTCATGTATCCACAATTCCGTATTAATTTTTATATTCCATGTCAAACTTAGACAAATCGTTGTCCGCACATCGCATAACGACTAATTTAATCACCCATATTTCCAAAACCTAAGTTTTTACGGTAACTTGGGTGGTATAATACTAAATTTCATGACCTATTCTTTCATCCTATGTGTACGTCATGTTGGCTCACTTCCGTATTTATTTTATTTTTCATGTCATACTTTGACAAATCGCTGTCCGCACATCTCAATGCGACTACTTTAATCAGCCATATTTCCAAAACCTAAGTTTTTACGGTAACTTGGGTGGTATAATACAGAAGTTCTGGTCCTATTCTATCACCCTATGTGTACGTCATGTATCCACAATTCCGTATTTATTTTTATATTTCATGTCAAACTTAGACAAATCGTTGTCCGCACATCGCATAGCGACTAATTTAATCACCCATATTTCCAAAACCTAAGTTTTTACGGTAACTTGGGTGGTATAATAAAGAAGTTCTGGTCCTATTCTATCATCCTATGTGTACGTCATGTATCCACAATTCCGTATTTATTTTTATATTTCATGTCAAACTTAGACAAATCGCTGTCCGCACATCTCAATGCGACTACTTTAATCAGCCATATTTCCAAAACCTAAGTTTTTACGGTAACTTGGGTGGTATAGTATTATAGTTCTGGACCTATTCTATCATCCTATGTGTACATCATGTTGGCACACCTCCGTATTTTTTTTATATTTCGTGTCAAACATCGACAAATCTCTGTCCGCATATCTCAATGCGACTAATTTAATCACCCATATTTCCAAAACCTAAGTTTTTACGGTAACTTGGGTGGTATAATACAGAAGTTCTGGTCCTATTCTATCACCCTATGTGTACGTCATGTATCCACAATTCCGTATTTATTTTTATATTTCATGTCAAACTTAGACAAATCGTTGTCCGCACATCGCATAGCGACTAATTTAATCACCCATATTTCCAAAACCTAAGTTTTTAAGGTAACTTGGGTGGTATAATACTAAATTTCAGGACCTATTCTATCATCCTATGTGTACGTCATGTTGGCACACTTCCGTATTTATTTTATTTTTCATGTCATACTTTGACAAATCGCTGTCCGCACATCTCAATGCGACTACTTTAATCAGCCATATTTCCAAAACCTAAGTTTTTACGGTAACTTGGGTGGTATAGTATTATAGTTCTGGACCTATTCTATCATGTATGTGTACGTCATGTTGACACACCTCCGTATTTTTTTTTATATTTCGTGTCAAAATTCGACAAATCTCTGTCCGCACATCTCAATGCGACTACTTTAATCAGCCATATTTCCAAAACCTAAGTTTTAACGGTAACTTGGGTGGTATAATAAAGAAATTCTGGTCCTATTCTATTACCCTACATGTACGTAATGTTGGCACACCTCCGTATTTATTATTATATTTCATGTCATACTTAGACAAATCGTTGTCCGCACATCGCATAGCGACTAATTTAATCACCCATATTTCCAAAACCTAAGTTTTTAAGTTAACTTGGGTGGTAGTGTACTAAAGTTCTGGACCTATTCTTTCATCCTACGTGTACGTCATGCTGACACACTGCCGTATTTATTTTATATTTTATGTCAAACTTAGGTGGATCGCTGTCCACAAATCCAAAGCGACTATTTTAATCACCCGTATTTCCAAAACCTAAGTTTTTAAGGTAACTTGGGTGGTATAGTACTAAAGTTCTGGACCTATTCTATCATCCTATGTATACGTCATGTTGGCACACCTCCGTATCTTTTTTATATTTCGTGTCAAACTTCGCAAAATCTCTGTCCGCACATCTCAATGCGACTACTTTAATCAGCCATATTTCTAAAACCTAAGTTTTTACTGTAACTTGGGTGGTATAATACAGAAGTTCTGGTCCTATTCTATCACCCTATATGTACGTAATGTTGGCACACTTCCGTATTTATTATTATATTTCATGTCATACTTAGACAAATCGTTGTCCGCACATCGCATAGCGACTAATTTAATCACCCATATTTCCAAAACCTAAGTTTTTAAGGTAACTTGGGTGGTATAATACTAAATTCAGGACCTATTCTATCATCCTATGCGTACGTCATGTTGGCACACTTCCGTATTTATTTTATTTTTCATGTCATACTTTGACAAATCGCTTTCCGCACATCTCAATGCGACTACTTTAATCAGCCATATTTCCAAAACCTAAGTTTTTACGGTAACTTGGGTGGTATAATACAGAAGTTCTGGTCCTATTCTATCACCCTACGTGTACGTCATGTATCCACAATTCCGTATTTATTTTTATATTTCATTTCAAACTTAGACAAATCGTTGTCCGCACATCGCATAGCGACTAATTTAATCACCCATATTTCCAAAACCTAAGTTTTTAAGGTAACTTGGGTGGTATAATACTAAATGTCAGGACCTATTCTATCACCCTATGTGTACGTCATGTTGGCACACTTCCGTATTTATTTTATTTTTCATGTCATACTTTGACAAATCGCTGTCCGCACATCTCAATGCGACTACTTTAATCAGCCATATTTCCAAAACCTAAGTTTTTACAGTAACTTGGGTGGTATAATACAGAAGTTCTGGTCCTATTCTATCACCCTATGTGTACGTAATGTTGGCACACCTACGTATTTATTATTATATTTCATGTCATACTTAGACAAATCGTTGTCCGCACATCGCATAGCGACTAATTTAATCAGCCATATTTCCAAAACCTAAGTTTTTACGGTAACTTGGGTGGTATAGTACTAAAGTTCTGGACCTATTCTCTCATCCTATGTGTACGTCATGTTGGCACACCTCCGTATTTTTCTTATATTTCGTGTCAAACTTCGACAAATCTCTGTCCGCACATCTCAATGCGACTACTTTAATCAGCCATATTACCAAAACCTAAGTTTTTACGGTAACTTGGGTGGTATAATACAGAAGTTCTGGTCCTATTCTATCACCCTACGTGTACGTAATGTTGGCACTCCTCCGTATTTATTATTATATTTCATGTCATACTTAGACAAATCGTTGTCCGCACATCGCATAGCGACTAATTTAATCACCCATATTTCCAAAACCTAAGTTTTTAAGGTAACTTGGGTGGTATAATACTAAATTTCAGGACCTATTCTATCACCCTATGTGTACGTCATGTTGGCACACTTCCGTATTTATTTTATTTTTCATGTCATACTTTGACAAATCGCTGTCCGCACATCTCAATGCGACTACTTTAATCAGCCATATTTCCAAAACCTAAGTTTTTACAGTAACTTGGGTGGTATAATACAGAAGTTCTGGTCCTATTCTATCACCCTATGTGTACGTAATGTTGGCACACCTACGTATTTATTATTATATTTCATGTCATACTTAGACAAATCGTTGTCCGCACATCGCATAGCGACTAATTTAATCAGCCATATTTCCAAAACCTAAGTTTTTACGGTAACTTGGGTGGTATAGTACTAAAGTTCTGGACCTATTCTATCATCCTATGTGTACGTCATGTTGGCACACTTCCGTATTTATTTTATTTTTCATGTCATACTTTGACAAATCGCTGTCCGCACATCTCAATGCGACTACTTTAATCACCCATATTTCCAAAACCTAAGTTTTTACGGTAACTTGGGTGGTATAATACAGAAGTTCTGGTCATATTCTATCACCCTATGTGTACGTCATGTATCCACAACTCCGTATTTATTTTTATATTTCATGTCATACTTAGACAAATCGTTGTCCGCACATCGCATAGCGACTAATTTAATCACCCATATTTCCAAAACCTAAGTTTTTACGGTAACTTGGGTGGTATAATACTAAATTTCAGGACCTATTCTTTCATCCTATGTGTACGTCATGTTGGCACACTTCCGTATATATTTTATTTTTCATGTCATACTTTGACAAATCGCTGTCCGCACATCTCAATGCGACTACTTTAATCAGCCATATTTCCAAAACCTAAGTTTTTACGGTAACTTGGGTGGTATAATACAGAAGTTCTGGTCCTATTCTATCACCCTATGTGTACGTCATGTATCCACAATTCCGTATTTATTTTTATATTTCATGTCAAACTTAGACAAATCGTTGTCCGCACATCGCATAGCGACTAATTTAATCACCCATATTTCCAAAACCTAAGTTTTTACGGTAACTTGGGTGGTATAATACAGAAGTTCTGGTCCTATTCTATCACCCTATGTGTACGTCATGTATCCACAATTCCGTATTTATTTTTATATTTCATGTCAAACTTAGACAAATCGCTGTCCGCACATCTCAATGCGACTACTTTAATCAGCCATATTTCCAAAACCTAAGTTTTTATGGTAACTTGGGTGGTATAGTACTAAAGTTCTGGACCTATTCTATCATCCTATGTGTACGTCATGTTGGCACACCTCCCTATTTTTTTTATATTTCGTGTCAAACTTCGACAAATCTCTGTCCGCACATCTCAATGCGACTAATTTTACACCCATATTTCCAAAACATAAGTTTTTACGGTAACTTGGGTGGTATAATACAGAAGTTCTGGTCCTATTCTATCACCCTATGTGTACGTCATGTATCCACAATTCCGTATTTATTTTTATATTTCATGTCAAACTTAGACAAATCGTTGTCCGCACATCGCATAGCGACTAATTTAATCACCCATATTTCCAAAACCTAAGTTTTTAAGGTAACTTGGGTTGTATAATACTAAATTTCAGGACCTATTCTATCATCCTATGTGTACGTCATGTTGGCACACTTCCGTATTTATTTTATTTTTCATGTCATACTTTGACAAATCGCTGTCCGCACATCTCAATGCGACTACTTTAATCAGCCATATTTCCAAAACCTAAGTTTTTACGGTAACTTGGGTGGTATAATACAGAAGTTCTGGTCCTATTTCATTACCCTACGTGTACGTCATGCTGACACACTGCCGTATTTATTTTATATTTTATGTCAAACTTAGGTGGATCACTGTCCACACATCCAAAGCGACTATTTTAATCACCCGTATTTCCAAAACCTAAGTTTTTAAGGTAACTTGGGTGGTATAGTACTAAAGTTCTGGACCTATTCTATCATCCTATGTGTACGTCATGTTGGCACAACTCCGTATTTTTTTATATTTCGTGTCAAACTTCGACAAATCTCTGTCCGCACATCTCAATGCGACTACTTTAATCAGCCATATTTCCAAAACCTAAGTTTTTACGGTAACTTAGGTGGTATAATACGGAAGTTCTGGTCCTATTCTATCACCCTATATGTACGTAATGTTGGCACACCTCCGTATTTATTATTATATTTCATGTCATACTTAGACAAATCGTTGTCCGCACATCGCATAGCGACTAATTTAATCACCCATATTTCCAAAACCTAAGTTTTTAAGGTAACTTGGGTGGTATAGTACTAAAGTTCTGGTCCTATTCTTTCATCCTACGTGTACGTCATGCTGACACACTGCCGTATTTATTTTATATTTTATGTCAAACTTAGGTGGATCGCTGTCCACACATCCGAAGCGACTATTTTAATCACCCGTATTTCCAAAACCTAAGTTTTTAAGGTAACTTGGGTGGTATAGTACTAAAGTTCTGGACCTATTCTATCATCCTATGTGTACGTCATGTTGGCACACTTCCGTATTTTTTTTATATTTCGTGTCAAACTTCGACAAATCTCTGTCCGCACATCTCAATGCGACTACTATAATCAGCCATATTTCCAAAACCTAAGTTTTTACGGTAACTTGGGTGGTATAATACAGAAGTTCTGGTCCTATTCTATCACCCTATATGTACGTAATGTTGGCACACTTCCGTATTTATTATTATATTTCATGTCATACTTAGACAAATCGTTGTCCGCACATCGCATAGCGACTAATTTAATCACCCATATTTCCAAAACCTAAGTTTTTAAGGTAACTTGGGTGGTATAGTACTAAAGTTCTGGTCCTATTCTTTCATCCTACGTGTACGCCATGCTGACACACTGCCGTATTTATTTTATATTTTATGTCAAACTTAGGTGGATCGCTGTCCACACATCCAAAGCGACTATTTTAATCACCCGTATTTCCAAAACCTAAGTTTTGACGGTAACCTGAGTGGTATAATAATATAGTTCTAATCCTATTCTATCACCCAATGTGTAAGTCATGTATCCAAAATTCTTTATTTATTTTTATATTTCATGTCAAACTTAGACAAATCGTTGTCCGCACATCGCATAGCGACTAATTTAATCACCCATATTTCCAAAACCTAAGTTTTTAAGGTAACTTGGGTGGTATAATACTAAATTTCAGGACCTATTTTATCATCCTATGTGTACGTCATGTTGGCACACTTCCGTATTTATTTTATTTTTCATGTCATACTTTGACAAATCGCTGTCCGCACATCTCAATCCGACTACTTTAATCAGCCATATTTCCAAAACCTAAGTTTTTTCGGTAACTTGGGTGGTATAATACAGAAGTTCTGGTCCTATTCTATCACCCTATGTGTACGTCATGTATCCACAATTCCGTATTTATTTTTATATTTCATGTCAAACTTAGACAAATCGTTGTCCGCACATCGCATAGCGACTAATTTAATCACCCATATTTCCAAAACCTAAGTTTTTAAGGTAACTTGGGTGGTATAATACTAAATTTCAGGACCTATTCTATCATCCTATGTGTACGTCATGTTGGCACACTTCCGTATTTATTTTATTTTTCATGTCATACTTTGACAAATCGCTGTCCGCACATCTTAATGCGACTACTTTAATCAGCCATATTTCCAAAACCTAAGTTTTTAAGGTAACTTGGGTGGTATAGTACTAAAGTTCTGGACCTATTCTATCATCCTATGTGTACGTCATGTTGGCACACTTCCGTATTTTTTTATATTTCGTGTCAAACTTCGACAAATCTCTGTCCGCACATCTCAATGCGACTACTTTAATCAGCCATATTTCCAAAACCTAAGTTTTTACGGTAACTTGGGTGGTATAATACAGACGTTCTGGTCCTATTCTATCACCCTACGTGTACGTAATGTTGGCACACCTCCGTATTTATTATTATATTTCATGTCATACTTAAACAAATCGTTGTCCGCACATCGCATAGCGACTAATTTAATCAACCATATTTCTAAAACCTAAGTTTTTACGGTAACTTGGGTGGTATAGTACTAAAGTTCTGGACCTATTCTATCATCCTATGTGTACGTCATGTTGGCACACCTCCGTATTTTTTTTATATTTCGTGTCAAACTTCGACAAATCGTTGTCCGCACATCGCATAGCGACTAATTTAATCACCCATATTTCCAAAACCTAAGTTTTTACGGTAACTTGGGTGGTATAATACAGAAGTTCTGGTCCTATTCTATCACCCTATGTGTACGTCATGTATCCACAATTCCGTATTTATTTTTATATTTCATGTCAAACTTAGACAAATCGCTGTCCGCACATCTCAATGCGACTACTTTAATCAGCCATATTTCCAAAACCTAAGTTTTTACGGTAACTTGGGTGGTATAATACAGAAGTTCTGGTCCTATTTCATCACCCTACGTGAACGTCATGCTGACACACTGCCGTATTTATTTTATATTTTATGTCAAACTTAGGTGGATCACTGTCCACACATCCAAAGCGACTATTTTAATCACCCGTATTTCCAAAACCTAAGTTTTTAAGGTAACTTGGGTGGTATAGTACTAAAGTTCTGGACCTATTCTATCATCCTATGTGTACGTCATGTTGGCACACCTCCGTATTTTTTTATATTTCGTGTCAAACTTCGACAAATCTCTGTCCGCACATCTCAATGCGACTACTTTAATCAGCCATATTTCCAAAACATAAGTTTTTACGGTAACTTGGGTGGTATAATACAGAAGTTCTGGTCCTATTCTATCACCCTACGTGTACGTAATGTTGGCACACCTCCGTATTTATTATTATATTTCATGTCATACTTAGACAAATCGTTGTCCGCACATCGCATAGCGACTAATTTAATCACCCATATATCCAAAACCTAAGTTTTTACGGTAACTTGGGTGGTATAATACAGAAGTTCTGGTCCTATTCTATCACCCTATGTGTACGTCATGTATCCACAATTCCGTATTTATTTTTATATTTCATGTCAAACTTAGACAAATCGTTGTCCGCACATCGCATAGCGACTAATTTAATCACCCATATTTCCAAAACCTAAGTTTTTAAGGTAACTTGGGTGGTATAATACTAAATTTCAGGACCTATTTTATCATCCTATGTGTACGTCATGTTGGCACACTTCCGTATTTATTTTATTTTTCATGTCATACTTTGACAAATCGCTGTCCGCACATCTCAATGCGACTACTTTAATCACCCATATTTCCAAAACCTAAGTTTTTACGGTAACTTGGGTGGTATAGTACTAAAGTTCTGGACCTATTCTATCATCCTATGTGTACGTCATGTTGGCACACCTCCGTATTTTTTTTATATTTCGTGTCAAACTTCAACAAATCGTTGTTCGCACATCGCATAGCGACTAATTTATTCACCCATATTTCCAAAACCTAAGTTTTTACGGTAACTTGGGTGGTATAGTACTAAAGTTCTGGACCTATTCTATCATCCTATGTGTACGTCATGTTGGCACACCTCCGTATTTTTTTATATTTCGTGTCAAACTTCGACAAATCGTTGTCCGCACATCGCATAGCGACTAATTTAATCACCCATATTTCCAAAACCTAAGTTTTTAAGGTAACTTGGGTGGTATAGTACTAAAGTTCTGGTCCTATTCTTTCATCCTACGTGTACGTAATGTTGGCACACCTCCGTATTTTTTTTATATTTCATGTCATACTTAGACAAATCGTTGTCCGCACATCGCATAGCGACTATTTTAATCACCCGTATTTCCAAAACCTAAGTTTTTAAGGTAACTTGGGTGGTATAGTACTAAAGTTCTGGACCTATTCTATCATCCTATGTGTACGTCATGTTGGCACACCTCCGTATTTTTTTTATATTTCGTGTCAAACTTCAACAAATCGTTGTTCGCACATCGCATAGCGACTAATTTATTCACCCATATTTCCAAAACCTAAGTTTTTACGGTAACTTGGGTGGTATAGTACTAAAGTTCTGGACCTATTCTATCATCCTATGTGTACGTCATGTTGGCACACCTCCGTATTTTTTTATATTTCGTGTCAAACTTCGACAAATCTCTGTCCGCACATCTCAATGCGACTACTTTAATCAGCCATATTTCCAAAACCTAAGTTTTTACGGTAACTTGGGTGGTATAATACAGAAGTTCTGGTCCTATTCTATCACCCTACGTGTACGTAATGTTGGCACACCTCCGTATTTATTATTATATTTCATGTCATACTTAGACAAATCGTTGTCCGCACATCGCATAGCGACTAATTTAATCACCCATATTTCTAAAACCTAAGTTTTTACGGTAACTTGGGTGGTATAGTACTAAAGTTCTGGACCTATTCTATCATCCTATGTGTACGTCATGTTGGCACACCTCCGTATTTTTTTATATTTCGTGTCAAACTTCGACAAATCGTTGTCCGCACATCGCATAGCGACTAATTTAATCACCCATATTTCCAAAACCTAAGTTTTTACGGTAACTTGGGTGGTATAATACAGAAGTTCTGGTCCTATTCTATCACCCTATGTGTACGTCATGTATCCACAATTCCGTATTTATTTTTATATTTCATGTCAAACTTAGACAAATCGCTGTCCGCACATCTCAATGCGACTACTTTAATCAGCCATATTTCCAAAACCTAAGTTTTTACGGTAACTTGGGTGGTATAATACAGAAGTTCTGGTCCTATTTCATCACCCTACGTGAACGTCATGCTGACACACTGCCGTATTTATTTTATATTTTATGTCAAACTTAGGTGGATCACTGTCCACACATCCAAAGCGACTATTTTAATCACCCGTATTTCCAAAACCTAAGTTTTTAAGGTAACTTGGGTGGTATAGTACTAAAGTTCTGGACCTATTCTATCATCCTATGTGTACGTCATGTTGGCACACCTCCGTATTTTTTTATATTTCGTGTCAAACTTCGACAAATCTCTGTCCGCACATCTCAATGCGACTACTTTAATCAGCCATATTTCCAAAACCTAAGTTTTTACGGTAACTTGGGTGGTATAATACAGAAGTTCTGGTCCTATTCTATCACCCTACGTGTACGTAATGTTGGCACACCTCCGTATTTATTATTATATTTCATGTCATACTTAGACAAATCGTTGTCCGCACATCGCATAGCGACTAATTTAATCACCCATATTTCCAAAACCTAAGTTTTTAAGGTAACTTGGGTGGTATAGTACTAAAGTTCTGGTCCTATTCTTTCATCCTACGTGTACGTCATGCTGACACACTGCCGTATTTATTCTATATTTTATGTCAAACTTAGGTGGATCGCTGTCCACACATCCGAAGCGACTATTTTAATCACCCGTATTTCCAAAACCTAAGTTTTTAAGGTAACTTGGGTGGTATAGTACTAAAGTTCTGGACCTATTCTATCATCCTATGTGTACGTCATGTTGGCACACTTCCGTATTTTTTTTATATTTCGTGTCAAACTTCGACAAATCTCTGTCCGCACATCTCAATGCGACTACTATAATCAGCCATATTTCCAAAACCTAAGTTTTTACGGTAACTTGGGTGGTATAATACAGAAGTTCTGGTCCTATTCTATCACCCTATATGTACGTAATGTTGGCACACTTCCGTATTTATTATTATATTTCATGTCATACTTAGACAAATCGTTGTCCGCACATCGCATAGCGACTAATTTAATCACCCATATTTCCAAAACCTAAGTTTTTAAGGTAACTTGGGTGGTATAGTACTAAAGTTCTGGTCCTATTCTTTCATCCTACGTGTACGCCATGCTGACACACTGCCGTATTTATTTTATATTTTATGTCAAACTTAGGTGGATCACTGTCCACACATCCAAAGCGACTATTTTAATCACCCGTATTTCCAAAACCTAAGTTTTTAAGGTAACTTGGGTGGTATAGTACTAAAGTTCTGGACCTATTCTATCATCCTATGTGTACGTCATGTTGGCACACCTCCGTATTTTTTTATATTTCGTGTCAAACTTCGACAAATCTCTGTCCGCACATCTCAATGCGACTACTTTAATCAGCCATATTTCCAAAACCTAAGTTTTTACGGTAACTTGGGTGGTATAATACAGAAGTTCTGGTCCTATTCTATCACCCTACGTGTACGTAATGTTGGCACACCTCCGTATTTATTATTATATTTCATGTCATACTTAGACAAATCGTTGTCCGCACATCGCATAGCGACTAATTTAATCACCCATATTTCCAAAACCTAAGTTTTTAAGGTAACTTGGGTGGTATAGTACTAAAGTTCTGGTCCTATTCTTTCATCCTACGTGTACGTCATGCTGACACACTGCCGTATTTATTCTATATTTTATGTCAAACTTAGGTGGATCGCTGTCCACACATCCGAAGCGACTATTTTAATCACCCGTATTTCCAAAACCTAAGTTTTTAAGGTAACTTGGGTGGTATAGTACTAAAGTTCTGGACCTATTCTATCATCCTATGTGTACGTCATGTTGGCACACTTCCGTATTTTTTTTATATTTCGTGTCAAACTTCGACAAATCTCTGTCCGCACATCTCAATGCGACTACTATAATCAGCCATATTTCCAAAACCTAAGTTTTTACGGTAACTTGGGTGGTATAATACAGAAGTTCTGGTCCTATTCTATCACCCTATATGTACGTAATGTTGGCACACTTCCGTATTTATTATTATATTTCATGTCATACTTAGACAAATCGTTGTCCGCACATCGCATAGCGACTAATTTAATCACCCATATTTCCAAAACCTAAGTTTTTAAGGTAACTTGGGTGGTATAGTACTAAAGTTCTGGTCCTATTCTTTCATCCTACGTGTACGCCATGCTGACACACTGCCGTATTTATTTTATATTTTATGTCAAACTTAGGGGGATCGCTGTCCACACATCCAAAGCGACTATTTTAATCACCCGTATTTCCAAAACCTAAGTTTTGACGGTAACCTGAGTGGTATAATAATATAGTTCTAATCCTATTCTATCACCCAATGTGTACGTCATGTATCCAAAATTCTTGATTTATTTTTATATTTCATGTCAAACTTAGACAAATCGTTGTCCGCACATCGCATAGCGACTAATTTAATCACCCATATATCCAAAACCTAAGTTTTTACGGTAACTTGGGTGGTATAATACAGAAGTTCTGGTCCTATTCTATCACCCTATGTGTACGTCATGTATCCACAATTCCGTATTTATTTTTATATTTCATGTCAAACTTAGACAAATCGTTGTCCGCACATCGCATAGCGACTAATTTAATCACCCATATTTCCAAAACCTAAGTTTTTAAGGTAAATTGGGTGGTATAATACTAAATTTCAGGACCTATTTTATCATCCTATGTGTACGTCATGTTGGCACACTTCCGTATTTATTTTATTTTTCATGTCATACTTTGACAAATCGCTGTCCGCACATCTCAATGCGACTACTTTAATCAGCCATATTTCCAAAACCTAAGTTTTTAAGGTAACTTGGGTGGTATAGTACTAAAGGTCTGGACCTATTCTATCATCCTATGTGTACGTCATGTTGGCACACCTCCGTATTTATTATTATATTTCATGTCATACTTAGACAAATCGTTGTCCGCACATCGCATAGCGACTAATTTAATCACCCATATTTCCAAAACCTAAGTTTTTAAGGAAACTTGGGTGGTATAGTACTAAAGTTCTGGTCCTATTCTTTCATCCTACGTGTACGTAATGTTGGCACACCTCCGTATTTTTTTTATATTTCATGTCAAACTTAGACAAATCGTTGTCCGCACATCGCATAGCGACTAATTTAATCACCCATATTTCCAAAACCTAAGTTTTTACGGTAACTTGGGTGGTATAGTACTAAAGTTCTGGACCTATTCTATCATCCTATGTGTACGTCATGTTGGCACACCTCCGTATTTTTTTTATATTTCGTGTCAAACTTCAACAAATCGTTGTTCGCACATCGCATAGCGACTAATTTATTCACCCATATTTCCAAAACCTAAGTTTTTAAGGTAACTTGGGTGGTATAGTACTAAAGTTCTGGACCTATTCTATCATCCTATGTGTACGTCATGTTGGCACACCTCCGTATTTTTTTATATTTCGTGTCAAACTTCGACAAATCTCTGTCCGCACATCTCAATGCGACTACTTTAATCAGCCATATTTCCAAAACCTAAGTTTTTACGGTAACTTGGGTGGTATAATACAGAAGTTCTGGTCCTATTCTATCACCCTACGTGTACGTAATGTTGGCACACCTCCGTATTTATTATTATATTTCATGTCATACTTAGACAAATCGTTGTCCGCACATCGCATAGCGACTAATTTAATCACCCATATTTCTAAAACCTAAGTTTTTACGGTAACTTGGGTGGTATAGTACTAAAGTTCTGGACCTATTCTATCATCCTATGTGTACGTCATGTTGGCACACCTCCGTATTTTTTTTATATTTCGTGTCAAACTTCGACAAATCGTTGTCCGCACATCGCATAGCGACTAATTTAATCACCCATATTTCCAAAACCTAAGTTTTTACGGTAACTTGGGTGGTATAATACAGAAGTTCTGGTCCTATTCTATCACCCTATGTGTACGTCATGTATCCACAATTCCGTATTTATTTTTATATTTCATGTCAAACTTAGACAAATCGCTGTCCGCACATCTCAATGCGACTACTTTAATCAGCCATATTTCCAAAACCTAAGTTTTTACGGTAACTTGGGTGGTATAATACAGAAGTTCTGGTCCTATTTCATCACCCTACGTGAACGTCATGCTGACACACTGCCGTATTTATTTTATATTTTATGTCAAACTTAGGTGGATCACTGTCCACACATCCAAAGCGACTATTTTAATCACCCGTATTTCCAAAACCTAAGTTTTTAAGGTAACTTGGGTGGTATAGTACTAAAGTTCTGGACCTATTCTATCATCCTATGTGTACGTCATGTTGGCACACCTCCGTATTTTTTTATATTTCGTGTCAAACTTCGACAAATCTATGTCCGCACATCTCAATGCGACTACTTTAATCAGCCATATTTCCAAAACCTAAGTTTTTACGGTAACTTGGGTGGTATAATACAGAAGTTCTGGTCCTATTCTATCACCCTATATGTACGTAATGTTGGCACACTTCCGTATTTATTATTATATTTCATGTCATACTTAGACAAATCGTTGTCCGCACATCGCATAGCGACTAATTTAATCACCCATATTTCCAAAACCTAAGTTTTTAAGGTAACTTGGGTGGTATAGTACTAAAGTTCTGGTCCTATTCTTTCATCCTACGTGTACGCCATGCTGACACACTGCCGTATTTATTTTATATTTTATGTCAAACTTAGGTGGATCGCTGTCCACACATCCAAAGCGACTATTTTAATCACCCGTATTTCCAAAACCTAAGTTTTGACGGTAACCTGAGTGGTATAATAATATAGTTCTAATCCTATTCTATCACCCAATGTGTACGTCATGTATCCAAAATTCTTTATTTATTTTTATATTTCATGTCAAACTTAGACAAATCGTTGTCCGCACATCGCATAGCGACTAATTTAATCACCCATATATCCAAAACCTAAGTTTTTACGGTAACTTGGGTGGTATAATACAGAAGTTCTGGTCCTATTCTATCACCCTATGTGTACGTCATGTATCCACAATTCCGTATTTATTTTTATATTTCATGTCAAACTTAGACAAATCGTTGTCCGCACATCGCATAGCGACTAATTTAATCACCCATATTTCCAAAACCTAAGTTTTTAAGGTAAATTGGGTGGTATAATACTAAATTTCAGGACCTATTTTATCATCCTATGTGTACGTCATGTTGGCACACTTCCGTATTTATTTTATTTTTCATGTCATACTTTGACAAATCGCTGTCCGCACATCTCAATGCGACTACTTTAATCAGCCATATTTCCAAAACCTAAGTTTTTAAGGTAACTTGGGTGGTATAGTACTAAAGGTCTGGACCTATTCTATCATCCTATGTGTACGTCATGTTGGCACACCTCCGTATTTATTATTATATTTCATGTCATACTTAGACAAATCGTTGTCCGCACATCGCATAGCGACTAATTTAATCACCCATATTTCCAAAACCTAAGTTTTTAAGGTAACTTGGGTGGTATAGTACTAAAGTTCTGGACCTATTCTATCATCCTATGTGTACGTCATGTTGGCACACCTCCGTATTTTTTTTATATTTCGTGTCAAACTTCGACAAATCGTTGTTCGCACATCGCATAGCGACTAATTTAATCACCCATATTTCTAAAACCTAAGTTTTTACGGTAACTTGGGTGGTATAGTACTAAAGTTCTGGACCTATTCTATCATCCTATGTGTACGTCATGTTGGCACACCTCCGTATTTTTTTTATATTTCGTGTCAAACTTTGACAAATCGTTGTCCGCACATCGCATAGCGACTAATTTAATCACCCATATTTCCAAAACCTAAGTTTTTACGGTAACTTGGGTGGTATAATACAGAAGTTCTGGTCCTATTCTATCACCCTATGTGTACGTCATGTATCCACAATTCCGTATTTATTTTTATATTTCATGTCAAACTTAGACAAATCGTTGTCCGCACATCGCATAGCGACTAATTTAATCAGCCATATTTCCAAAACCTAAGTTTTTACGGTAACTTGGGTGGTATAGTACTAAAGATCTAGACCTATTCTATCATCCTATGTGAACGTAATGTTGGCACACCTCCGTATTTATTATGATATTTCATGTCAAACTTCGACAAATCGTTGTTCGCACATCGCATAGCGACTAATTTAATCACCCATATTTCCAAAACCTAAGTTTTTAAGGTAACTTGGGTGGTATAGTACTAAAGTTCTGGACCTATTCTATCATCCTATGTGTACGTCATGTTGGCACACCTCCGTATTTTTTTATATTTCGTGTCAAACTTCGACAAATCTCTGTCCGCACATCTCAATGCGACTACTTTAATCAGCCATATTTCCAAAACCTAAGTTTTTACGGTAACTTGGGTGGTATAATACAGAAGTTCTGGTCCTATTCTATCACCCTACGTGTACGTAATGTTGGCACACCTCCGTATTTATTATTATATTTCATGTCATACTTAGACAAATCGTTGTCCGCACATCGCATAGCGACTAATTTAATCACCCATATTTCTAAAACCTAAGTTTTTACGGTAACTTGGGTGGTATAGTACTAAAGTTCTGGACCTATTCTATCATCCTATGTGTACGTCATGTTGGCACACCTCCGTATTTTTTTTATATTTCGTGTCAAACTTCGACAAATCGTTGTCCGCACATCGCATAGCGACTAATTTAATCACCCATATTTCCAAAACCTAAGTTTTTACGGTAACTTGGGTGGTATAATACAGAAGTTCTGGTCCTATTCTATCACCCTATGTGTACGTCATGTATCCACAATTCCGTATTTATTTTTATATTTCATGTCAAACTTAGACAAATCGCTGTCCGCACATCTCAATGCGACTACTTTAATCAGCCATATTTCCAAAACCTAAGTTTTTACGGTAACTTGGGTGGTATAATACAGAAGTTCTGGTCCTATTTCATCACCCTACGTGAACGTCATGCTGACACACTGCCGTATTTATTTTATATTTTATGTCAAACTTAGGTGGATCACTGTCCACACATCCAAAGCGACTATTTTAATCACCCGTATTTCCAAAACCTAAGTTTTTAAGGTAACTTGGGTGGTATAGTACTAAAGTTCTGGACCTATTCTATCATCCTATGTGTACGTCATGTTGGCACACCTCCGTATTTATTATGATATTTCATGTCAAACTTCGACAAATCGTTGTTCGCACATCGCATAGCGACTAATTTAATCACCCATATTTCCAAAACCTAAGTTTTTAAGGTAACTTGGGTGGTATAGTACTAAAGTTCTGGACCTATTCTATCATCCTATGTGTACGTCATGTTGGCACACCTCCGTATTTTTTTATATTTCGTGTCAAACTTCGACAAATCTCTGTCCGCACATCTCAATGCGACTACTTTAATCAGCCATATTTCCAAAACCTAAGTTTTTACGGTAACTTGGGTGGTATAATACAGAAGTTCTGGTCCTATTCTATCACCCTACGTGTACGTAATGTTGGCACACCTCCGTATTTATTATTATATTTCATGTCATACTTAGACAAATCGTTGTCCGCACATCGCATAGCGACTAATTTAATCACCCATATTTCTAAAACCTAAGTTTTTACGGTAACTTGGGTGGTATAGTACTAAAGTTCTGGACCTATTCTATCATCCTATGTGTACGTCATGTTGGCACACCTCCGTATTTTTTTTATATTTCGTGTCAAACTTCGACAAATCGTTGTCCGCACATCGCATAGCGACTAATATAATCACCCATATTTCCAAAACCTAAGTTTTTACGGTAACTTGGGTGGTATAATACAGAAGTTCTGGTCCTATTCTATCACCCTATGTGTACGTCATGTATCCACAATTCCGTATTTATTTTTATATTTCATGTCAAACTTAGACAAATCGCTGTCCGCACATCTCAATGCGACTACTTTAATCAGCCATATTTCCAAAACCTAAGTTTTTACGGTAACTTGGGTGGTATAATACAGAAGTTCTGGTCCTATTTCATCACCCTACGTGAACGTCATGCTGACACACTGCCGTATTTATTTTATATTTTATGTCAAACTTAGGTGGATCACTGTCCACACATCCAAAGCGACTATTTTAATCACCCGTATTTCCAAAACCTAAGTTTTTAAGGTAACTTGGGTGGTATAGTACTAAAGTTCTGGACCTATTCTATCATCCTATGTGTACGTCATGTTGGCACACCTCCGTATTTTTTTATATTTCGTGTCAAACTTCGACAAATCTCTGTCCGCACATCTCAATGCGACTACTGTAATCAGCCATATTTCCAAAACCTAAGTTTTTACGGTAACTTGGGTGGTATAATACAGAAGTTCTGGTCCTATTCTATTACCCTACGTGTACGTAATGTTGGCACACCTCCGTATTTATTATTATATTTCATGTCATACTTAGACAAATCGTTGTCCGCACATCGCATAGCGACTAATTTAATCATCCATATTTCCAAAACCCAAGTTTTTAAGGTAACTTGGGTGGTATAGTACTAAAGTTCTGGTCCTATTCTTTCATCCTACGTGTACGTCATGCTGACACACTGCCGTATTTATTCTATATTTTATGTCAAACTTAGGTGGATCGCTGTCCACACATCCGAAGCGACTATTTTAATCACCCGTATTTCCAAAACCTAAGTTTTTAAGGTAACTTGGGTGGTATAGTACTAAAGTTCTGGACCTATTCTATCATCCTATGTGTACGTCATGTTGGCACACTTCCGTATTTTTTTTATATTTCGTGTCAAACTTCGACAAATCTCTGTCCGCACATCTCAATGCGACTACTATAATCAGCCATATTTCCAAAACCTAAGTTTTTACGGTAACTTGGGTGGTATAATACAGAAGTTCTGGTCCTATTCTATCACCCTATGTGTACGTCATGTATCCACAATTCCGTATTTATTTTTATATTTCATGTCAAACTTAGGTGGATCACTGTCCACACATCAAAGCGACTATTTTAATCACCCGTATTTCCAAAACCTAAGTTTTTAAGGTAACTTGGGTGGTATAGTACTAAAGTTCTGGACCTATTCTATCATCCTATGTGTACGTCATGTTGGCACACCTCCGTATTTTTTTTATATTTCGTGTCAAACTTCGACAAATCTCTGTCCGCACATCTCAATGCGACTACTTTAATCAGCCATATTTCCAAAACCGAAGTTTTTACGGTAACTTGGGTGGTATAATACAGAAGTTCTGGTCCTATTCTATCACCCTATATGTACGTAATGTTGGCACACTTCCGTATTTATTATTATATTTCATGTCATACTTAGACAAATCGTTGTCCGCACATCGCATAGCGACTAATTTAATCACCCATATTTCCAAAACCTAAGTTTTTAAGGTAACTTGGGTGGTATAGGACTAAAGTTCTGGTCCTATTCTTTCATCCTACGTGTACGTCATGCTGACACACTGCCGTATTTATTTTATATTTTATGTCAAACTTAGGTGGATCGCTGTCCACACATCCAAAGCGACTATTTTAATCACCCGTATTTCCAAAACCTAAGTTTTGACGGTAACCTGAGTGGTATAATAATATAGTTCTAATCCTATTCTATCACCCAATGTGTACGTCATGTATCCACAATTCCGTATTTATTTTTATATTTCGTGTCAAACTTAGACAAATCGTTGTCCGCACATCGCATAGCGTCTACTTTAATCAGCCATATTTCCAAAACCTAAGTTTTTACGGTAACTTGGGTGGTATAATACAGAAGTTCTGGTCCTATTCTATCACCCTACGTGTACGTAATGTTGGCACACCTCCGTATTTATTATTATATTTCATGTCATACTTAAACAAATCGTTGTCCGCACATCGCATAGCGACTAATTTAATCAACCATATTTCTAAAACCTAAGTTTTTACGGTAACTTGGGTGGTATAGTACTAAAGTTCTGGACCTATTCTATCATCCTATGTGTACGTCATGTTGGCACACCTCCGTATTTTTTTATATTTCGTGTCAAACTTCGACAAATCGTTGTCCGCACATCGCATAGCGACTAATTTAATCACCCATATTTCCAAAACCTAAGTTTTTACGGTAACTTGGGTGGTATAATACAGAAGTTCTGGTCCTATTCTATCACCCTATGTGTACGTCATGTATCCACAATTCCGTATTTATTTTTATATTTCATGTCAAACTTAGACAAATCGCTGTCCGCACATCTCAATGCGACTACTTTAATCAGCCATATTTCCAAAACCTAAGTTTTTACGGTAACTTGGGTGGTATAATACAGAAGTTCTGGTCCTATTTCATCACCCTACGTGAACGTCATGCTGACACACTGCCGTATTTATTTTATATTTTATGTCAAACTTAGGTGGATCACTGTCCACACATCCAAAGCGACTATTTTAATCACCCGTATTTCCAAAACCTAAGTTTTTAAGGTAACTTGGGTGGTATAGTACTAAAGTTCTGGACCTATTCTATCATCCTATGTGTACGTCATGTTGGCACACCTCCGTATTTTTTTATATTTCGTGTCAAACTTCGACAAATCTCTGTCCGCACATCTCAATGCGACTACTTTAATCAGCCATATTTCCAAAACATAAGTTTTTACGGTAACTTGGGTGGTATAATACAGAAGTTCTGGTCCTATTCTATCACCCTACGTGTACGTAATGTTGGCACACCTCCGTATTTATTATTATATTTCATGTCATACTTAGACAAATCGTTGTCCGCACATCGCATAGCGACTAATTTAATCACCCATATATCCAAAACCTAAGTTTTTACGGTAACTTGGGTGGTATAATACAGAAGTTCTGGTCCTATTCTATCACCCTATGTGTACGTCATGTATCCACAATTCCGTATTTATTTTTATATTTCATGTCAAACTTAGACAAATCGTTGTCCGCACATCGCATAGCGACTAATTTAATCACCCATATTTCCAAAACCTAAGTTTTTAAGGTAACTTGGGTGGTATAATACTAAATTTCAGGACCTATTTTATCATCCTATGTGTACGTCATGTTGGCACACTTCCGTATTTATTTTATTTTTCATGTCATACTTTGACAAATCGCTGTCCGCACATCTCAATGCGACTACTTTAATCACCCATATTTCCAAAACCTAAGTTTTTACGGTAACTTGGGTGGTATAGTACTAAAGTTCTGGACCTATTCTATCATCCTATGTGTACGTCATGTTGGCACACCTCCGTATTTTTTTTATATTTCGTGTCAAACTTCAACAAATCGTTGTTCGCACATCGCATAGCGACTAATTTATTCACCCATATTTCCAAAACCTAAGTTTTTACGGTAACTTGGGTGGTATAGTACTAAAGTTCTGGACCTATTCTATCATCCTATGTGTACGTCATGTTGGCACACCTCCGTATTTTTTTATATTTCGTGTCAAACTTCGACAAATCGTTGTCCGCACATCGCATAGCGACTAATTTAATCACCCATATTTCCAAAACCTAAGTTTTTAAGGTAACTTGGGTGGTATAGTACTAAAGTTCTGGTCCTATTCTTTCATCCTACGTGTACGTAATGTTGGCACACCTCCGTATTTTTTTTATATTTCATGTCATACTTAGACAAATCGTTGTCCGCACATCGCATAGCGACTAATTTAATCACCCATATTTCCAAAACCTAAGTTTTTACGGTAACTTGGGTGGTATAGTACTAAAGTTCTGGACCTATTCTATCATCCTATGTGTACGTCATGTTGGCACACCTCCGTATTTTTTTTATATTTCGTGTCAAACTTCAACAAATCGTTGTTCGCACATCGCATAGCGACTAATTTATTCACCCATATTTCCAAAACCTAAGTTTTTACGGTAACTTGGGTGGTATAGTACTAAAGTTCTGGACCTATTCTATCATCCTATGTGTACGTCATGTTGGCACACCTCCGTATTTTTTTATATTTCGTGTCAAACTTCGACAAATCTCTGTCCGCACATCTCAATGCGACTACTTTAATCAGCCATATTTCCAAAACCTAAGTTTTTACGGTAACTTGGGTGGTATAATACAGAAGTTCTGGTCCTATTCTATCACCCTACGTGTACGTAATGTTGGCACACCTCCGTATTTATTATTATATTTCATGTCATACTTAGACAAATCGTTGTCCGCACATCGCATAGCGACTAATTTAATCACCCATATTTCTAAAACCTAAGTTTTTACGGTAACTTGGGTGGTATAGTACTAAAGTTCTGGACCTATTCTATCATCCTATGTGTACGTCATGTTGGCACACCTCCGTATTTTTTTATATTTCGTGTCAAACTTCGACAAATCGTTGTCCGCACATCGCATAGCGACTAATTTAATCACCCATATTTCCAAAACCTAAGTTTTTACGGTAACTTGGGTGGTATAATACAGAAGTTCTGGTCCTATTCTATCACCCTATGTGTACGTCATGTATCCACAATTCCGTATTTATTTTTATATTTCATGTCAAACTTAGACAAATCGCTGTCCGCACATCTCAATGCGACTACTTTAATCAGCCATATTTCCAAAACCTAAGTTTTTACGGTAACTTGGGTGGTATAATACAGAAGTTCTGGTCCTATTTCATTACCCTACGTGAACGTCATGCTGACACACTGCCGTATTTATTTTATATTTTATGTCAAACTTAGGTGGATCACTGTCCACACATCCAAAGCGACTATTTTAATCACCCGTATTTCCAAAACCTAAGTTTTTAAGGTAACTTGGGTGGTATAGTACTAAAGTTCTGGACCTATTCTATCATCCTATGTGTACGTCATGTTGGCACACCTCCGTATTTTTTTATATTTCGTGTCAAACTTCGACAAATCTCTGTCCGCACATCTCAATGCGACTACTTTAATCAGCCATATTTCCAAAACCTAAGTTTTTACGGTAACTTGGGTGGTATAATACAGAAGTTCTGGTCCTATTCTATCACCCTACGTGTACGTAATGTTGGCACACCTCCGTATTTATTATTATATTTCATGTCATACTTAGACAAATCGTTGTCCGCACATCGCATAGCGACTAATTTAATCACCCATATTTCCAAAACCTAAGTTTTTAAGGTAACTTGGGTGGTATAGTACTAAAGTTCTGGTCCTATTCTTTCATCCTACGTGTACGTCATGCTGACACACTGCCGTATTTATTCTATATTTTATGTCAAACTTAGGTGGATCGCTGTCCACACATCCGAAGCGACTATTTTAATCACCCGTATTTCCAAAACCTAAGTTTTTAAGGTAACTTGGGTGGTATAGTACTAAAGTTCTGGACCTATTCTATCATCCTATGTGTACGTCATGTTGGCACACTTCCGTATTTTTTTTTATATTTCGTGTCAAACTTCGACAAATCTCTGTCCGCACATCTCAATGCGACTACTATAATCAGCCATATTTCCAAAACCTAAGTTTTTACGGTAACTTGGGTGGTATAATACAGAAGTTCTGGTCCTATTCTATCACCCTATATGTACGTAATGTTGGCACACTTCCGTATTTATTATTATATTTCATGTCATACTTAGACAAATCGTTGTCCGCACATCGCATAGCGACTAATTTAATCACCCATATTTCCAAAACCTAAGTTTTTAAGGTAACTTGGGTGGTATAGTACTAAAGTTCTGGTCCTATTCTTTCATCCTACGTGTACGCCATGCTGACACACTGCCGTATTTATTTTATATTTTATGTCAAACTTAGGGGGATCGCTGTCCACACATCCAAAGCGACTATTTTAATCACCCGTATTTCCAAAACCTAAGTTTTGACGGTAACCTGAGTGGTATAATAATATAGTTCTAATCCTATTCTATCACCCAATGTGTACGTCATGTATCCAAAATTCTTGATTTATTTTTATATTTCATGTCAAACTTAGACAAATCGTTGTCCGCACATCGCATAGCGACTAATTTAATCACCCATATATCCAAAACCTAAGTTTTTACGGTAACTTGGGTGGTATAATACAGAAGTTCTGGTCCTATTCTATCACCCTATGTGTACGTCATGTATCCACAATTCCGTATTTATTTTTATATTTCATGTCAAACTTAGACAAATCGTTGTCCGCACATCGCATAGCGACTAATTTAATCACCCATATTTCCAAAACCTAAGTTTTTAAGGTAAATTGGGTGGTATAATACTAAATTTCAGGACCTATTTTATCATCCTATGTGTACGTCATGTTGGCACACTTCCGTATTTATTTTATTTTTCATGTCATACTTTGACAAATCGCTGTCCGCACATCTCAATGCGACTACTTTAATCAGCCATATTTCCAAAACCTAAGTTTTTAAGGTAACTTGGGTGGTATAGTACTAAAGGTCTGGACCTATTCTATCATCCTATGTGTACGTCATGTTGGCACACCTCCGTATTTATTATTATATTTCATGTCATACTTAGACAAATCGTTGTCCGCACATCGCATAGCGACTAATTTAATCACCCATATTTCCAAAACCTAAGTTTTTAAGGTAACTTGGGTGGTATAGTACTAAAGTTCTGGTCCTATTCTTTCATCCTACGTGTACGTAATGTTGGCACACCTCCGTATTTTTTTTTATATTTCATGTCAAACTTAGACAAATCGTTGTCCGCACATCGCATAGCGACTAATTTAATCACCCATATTTCCAAAACCTAAGTTTTTACGGTAACTTGGGTGGTATAGTACTAAAGTTCTGGACCTATTCTATCATCCTATGTGTACGTCATGTTGGCACACCTCCGTATTTTTTTTATATTTCGTGTCAAACTTCAACAAATCGTTGTTCGCACATCGCATAGCGACTAATTTATTCACCCATATTTCCAAAACCTAAGTTTTTAAGGTAACTTGGGTGGTATAGTACTAAAGTTCTGGACCTATTCTATCATCCTATGTGTACGTCATGTTGGCACACCTCCGTATTTTTTTATATTTCGTGTCAAACTTCGACAAATCTCTGTCCGCACATCTCAATGCGACTACTTTAATCAGCCATATTTCCAAAACCTAAGTTTTTACGGTAACTTGGGTGGTATAATACAGAAGTTCTGGTCCTATTCTATCACCCTACGTGTACGTAATGTTGGCACACCTCCGTATTTATTATTATATTTCATGTCATACTTAGACAAATCGTTGTCCGCACATCGCATAGCGACTAATTTAATCACCCATATTTCTAAAACCTAAGTTTTTACGGTAACTTGGGTGGTATAGTACTAAAGTTCTGGACCTATTCTATCATCCTATGTGTACGTCATGTTGGCACACCTCCGTATTTTTTTTATATTTCGTGTCAAACTTCGACAAATCGTTGTCCGCACATCGCATAGCGACTAATTTAATCACCCATATTTCCAAAACCTAAGTTTTTACGGTAACTTGGGTGGTATAATACAGAAGTTCTGGTCCTATTCTATCACCCTATGTGTACGTCATGTATCCACAATTCCGTATTTATTTTTATATTTCATGTCAAACTTAGACAAATCGCTGTCCGCACATCTCAATGCGACTACTTTAATCAGCCATATTTCCAAAACCTAAGTTTTTACGGTAACTTGGGTGGTATAATACAGAAGTTCTGGTCCTATTTCATCACCCTACGTGAACGTCATGCTGACACACTGCCGTATTTATTTTATATTTTATGTCAAACTTAGGTGGATCACTGTCCACACATCCAAAGCGACTATTTTAATCACCCGTATTTCCAAAACCTAAGTTTTTAAGGTAACTTGGGTGGTATAGTACTAAAGTTCTGGACCTATTCTATCATCCTATGTGTACGTCATGTTGGCACACCTCCGTATTTTTTTATATTTCGTGTCAAACTTCGACAAATCTATGTCCGCACATCTCAATGCGACTACTTTAATCAGCCATATTTCCAAAACCTAAGTTTTTACGGTAACTTGGGTGGTATAATACAGAAGTTCTGGTCCTATTCTATCACCCTATATGTACGTAATGTTGGCACACTTCCGTATTTATTATTATATTTCATGTCATACTTAGACAAATCGTTGTCCGCACATCGCATAGCGACTAATTTAATCACCCATATTTCCAAAACCTAAGTTTTTAAGGTAACTTGGGTGGTATAGTACTAAAGTTCTGGTCCTATTCTTTCATCCTACGTGTACGCCATGCTGACACACTGCCGTATTTATTTTATATTTTATGTCAAACTTAGGTGGATCGCTGTCCACACATCCAAAGCGACTATTTTAATCACCCGTATTTCCAAAACCTAAGTTTTGACGGTAACCTGAGTGGTATAATAATATAGTTCTAATCCTATTCTATCACCCAATGTGTACGTCATGTATCCAAAATTCTTTATTTATTTTTATATTTCATGTCAAACTTAGACAAATCGTTGTCCGCACATCGCATAGCGACTAATTTAATCACCCATATATCCAAAACCTAAGTTTTTACGGTAACTTGGGTGGTATAATACAGAAGTTCTGGTCCTATTCTATCACCCTATGTGTACGTCATGTATCCACAATTCCGTATTTATTTTTATATTTCATGTCAAACTTAGACAAATCGTTGTCCGCACATCGCATAGCGACTAATTTAATCACCCATATTTCCAAAACCTAAGTTTTTAAGGTAAATTGGGTGGTATAATACTAAATTTCAGGACCTATTTTATCATCCTATGTGTACGTCATGTTGGCACACTTCCGTATTTATTTTATTTTTCATGTCATACTTTGACAAATCGCTGTCCGCACATCTCAATGCGACTACTTTAATCAGCCATATTTCCAAAACCTAAGTTTTTAAGGTAACTTGGGTGGTATAGTACTAAAGGTCTGGACCTATTCTATCATCCTATGTGTACGTCATGTTGGCACACCTCCGTATTTATTATTATATTTCATGTCATACTTAGACAAATCGTTGTCCGCACATCGCATAGCGACTAATTTAATCACCCATATTTCCAAAACCTAAGTTTTTAAGGTAACTTGGGTGGTATAGTACTAAAGTTCTGGTCCTATTCTTTCATCCTACGTGTACGTAATGTTGGCACACCTCCGTATTTTTTTTATATTTCATGTCAAACTTAGACAAATCGTTGTCCGCACATCGCATAGCGACTAATTTAATCACCCATATTTCCAAAACCTAAGTTTTTACGGTAACTTGGGTGGTATAGTACTAAAGTTCTGGACCTATTCTATCATCCTATGTGTACGTCATGTTGGCACACCTCCGTATTTTTTTTATATTTCGTGTCAAACTTCGACAAATCGTTGTTCGCACATCGCATAGCGACTAATTTAATCACCCATATTTCTAAAACCTAAGTTTTTACGGTAACTTGGGTGGTATAGTACTAAAGTTCTGGACCTATTCTATCATCCTATGTGTACGTCATGTTGGCACACCTCCGTATTTTTTTTATATTTCGTGTCAAACTTTGACAAATCGTTGTCCGCACATCGCATAGCGACTAATTTAATCACCCATATTTCCAAAACCTAAGTTTTTACGGTAACTTGGGTGGTATAATACAGAAGTTCTGGTCCTATTCTATCACCCTATGTGTACGTCATGTATCCACAATTCCGTATTTATTTTTATATTTCATGTCAAACTTAGACAAATCGTTGTCCGCACATCGCATAGCGACTAATTTAATCAGCCATATTTCCAAAACCTAAGTTTTTACGGTAACTTGGGTGGTATAGTACTAAAGATCTAGACCTATTCTATCATCCTATGTGAACGTAATGTTGGCACACCTCCGTATTTATTATGATATTTCATGTCAAACTTCGACAAATCGTTGTTCGCACATCGCATAGCGACTAATTTAATCACCCATATTTCCAAAACCTAAGTTTTTAAGGTAACTTGGGTGGTATAGTACTAAAGTTCTGGACCTATTCTATCATCCTATGTGTACGTCATGTTGGCACACCTCCGTATTTTTTTATATTTCGTGTCAAACTTCGACAAATCTCTGTCCGCACATCTCAATGCGACTACTTTAATCAGCCATATTTCCAAAACCTAAGTTTTTACGGTAACTTGGGTGGTATAATACAGAAGTTCTGGTCCTATTCTATCACCCTACGTGTACGTAATGTTGGCACACCTCCGTATTTATTATTATATTTCATGTCATACTTAGACAAATCGTTGTCCGCACATCGCATAGCGACTAATTTAATCACCCATATTTCTAAAACCTAAGTTTTTACGGTAACTTGGGTGGTATAGTACTAAAGTTCTGGACCTATTCTATCATCCTATGTGTACGTCATGTTGGCACACCTCCGTATTTTTTTTATATTTCGTGTCAAACTTCGACAAATCGTTGTCCGCACATCGCATAGCGACTAATTTAATCACCCATATTTCCAAAACCTAAGTTTTTACGGTAACTTGGGTGGTATAATACAGAAGTTCTGGTCCTATTCTATCACCCTATGTGTACGTCATGTATCCACAATTCCGTATTTATTTTTATATTTCATGTCAAACTTAGACAAATCGCTGTCCGCACATCTCAATGCGACTACTTTAATCAGCCATATTTCCAAAACCTAAGTTTTTACGGTAACTTGGGTGGTATAATACAGAAGTTCTGGTCCTATTTCATCACCCTACGTGAACGTCATGCTGACACACTGCCGTATTTATTTTATATTTTATGTCAAACTTAGGTGGATCACTGTCCACACATCCAAAGCGACTATTTTAATCACCCGTATTTCCAAAACCTAAGTTTTTAAGGTAACTTGGGTGGTATAGTACTAAAGTTCTGGACCTATTCTATCATCCTATGTGTACGTCATGTTGGCACACCTCCGTATTTTTTTATATTTCGTGTCAAACTTCGACAAATCTCTGTCCGCACATCTCAATGCGACTACTTTAATCAGCCATATTTCCAAAACCTAAGTTTTTACGGTAACTTGGGTGGTATAATACAGAAGTTCTGGTCCTATTCTATTACCCTACGTGTACGTAATGTTGGCACACCTCCGTATTTATTATTATATTTCATGTCATACTTAGACAAATCGTTGTCCGCACATCGCATAGCGACTAATTTAATCATCCATATTTCCAAAACCCAAGTTTTTAAGGTAACTTGGGTGGTATAGTACTAAAGTTCTGGTCCTATTCTTTCATCCTACGTGTACGTCATGCTGACACACTGCCGTATTTATTCTATATTTTATGTCAAACTTAGGTGGATCGCTGTCCACACATCCGAAGCGACTATTTTAATCACCCGTATTTCCAAAACCTAAGTTTTTAAGGTAACTTGGGTGGTATAGTACTAAAGTTCTGGACCTATTCTATCATCCTATGTGTACGTCATGTTGGCACACTTCCGTATTTTTTTATATTTCGTGTCAAACTTCGACAAATCTCTGTCCGCACATCTCAATGCGACTACTATAATCAGCCATATTTCCAAAACCTAAGTTTTTACGGTAACTTGGGTGGTATAATACAGAAGTTCTGGTCCTATTCTATCACCCTATGTGTACGTCATGTATCCACAATTCCGTATTTATTTTTATATTTCATGTCAAACTTAGGTGGATCACTGTCCACACATCAAAGCGACTATTTTAATCACCCGTATTTCCAAAACCTAAGTTTTTAAGGTAACTTGGGTGGTATAGTACTAAAGTTCTGGACCTATTCTATCATCCTATGTGTACGTCATGTTGGCACACCTCCGTATTTTTTTTATATTTCGTGTCAAACTTCGACAAATCTCTGTCCGCACATCTCAATGCGACTACTTTAATCAGCCATATTTCCAAAACCGAAGTTTTTACGGTAACTTGGGTGGTATAATACAGAAGTTCTGGTCCTATTCTATCACCCTATATGTACGTAATGTTGGCACACTTCCGTATTTATTATTATATTTCATGTCATACTTAGACAAATCGTTGTCCGCACATCGCATAGCGACTAATTTAATCACCCATATTTCCAAAACCTAAGTTTTTAAGGTAACTTGGGTGGTATAGGACTAAAGTTCTGGTCCTATTCTTTCATCCTACGTGTACGTCATGCTGACACACTGCCGTATTTATTTTATATTTTATGTCAAACTTAGGTGGATCGCTGTCCACACATCCAAAGCGACTATTTTAATCACCCGTATTTCCAAAACCTAAGTTTTGACGGTAACCTGAGTGGTATAATAATATAGTTCTAATCCTATTCTATCACCCAATGTGTACGTCATGTATCCACAATTCCGTATTTATTTTTATATTTCGTGTCAAACTTAGACAAATCGTTGTCCGCACATCGCATAGCGTCTACTTTAATCAGCCATATTTCCAAAACCTAAGTTTTTACGGTAACTTGGGTGGTATAATACAGAAGTTCTGGTCCTATTCTATCACCCTACGTGTACGTAATGTTGGCACACCTCCGTATTTATTATTATATTTCATGTCATACTTAGACAAATCGTTGTCCGCACATCGCATAGCGACTAATTTAATCACCCATATTTCCAAAACCTAAGTTTTTACGGTAACTTGGGTGGTATAATACAGAAGTTCTGGACCTATTCTATCATCCTATGTGTACGTCATGTTGGCACACCTCCGTATTTTTTTTATATTTCGTGTCAAACTTCGACAAATCGTTGTCCGCACATCGCATAGCGATTAATTTAATCACCCATATTTCCAAAACCTAAGTTTTTCGGTAACTTGGATGGTATAATACAGAAGTTCTGGTCCTATTCTATCACCCTATGTGTACGTCATGTATCCACAATTCCGTATTTATTTTTATATTTCATGTCAAATTTAGACAAATCGCTGTCCGCACATCTCAATGCGACTAATTTAATCACCCATATTTCCAAAACCTAAGTTTTTAGGGTAACTTGGGTGGTATAATACTAAATTTCAGGACCTATTCTATCATCCTATGTGTACGTCATGTTAGCACACTTCCGTATTTATTTTATTTTTCATGTCATACTTTGACAAATCGCTGTCCGCACATCTCAATGCGACTACTCTAATCAGCCATATTTCCAAAACCTAAGTTTTTACGGTAACTTGGGTGGTATAATACAGAAGTTCTGGTCCTATTCTATCACCCTATATGTACGTAATGTTGGCACACTTCCGTATTTCTTATTATATTTCATGTCATACTTAGACAAATCGTTGTCCGCACATCGCATAGCAACTAATTTAATCACCCATATTTCCAAAACCTAAGTTTTTAAGGTAACTTGGGTGGTATAATACTAAATTTCAGGACCTATTCTTTCATCCTATGTGTACGTCATGTTGGCACACTTCCGTATTTATTTTATTTTTCATGTCATACTTTGACAAATCGCTGTCCGCACATCTCAATGCGACTACTTTAATCAGCCATATTTCCAAAACCTAAGTTTTTACGGTAACTTGGGTGGTATAATACTAAATTTCAGGACCTATTCTTTCATCCTATGTGTACGTCATGTTGGCACACTTCCGTATTTATTTTATTTTTCATGTCATACTTTGACAAATCGCTGTCCGCACATCTCAATGCGACTACTTTAATCAGCCATATTTCCAAAACCTAAGTTTTTACGGTAACTTGGGTGGTATAATACAGAGGTTCTGGTCCTATTTCATCACCCTACATGTACGCCATGCTGACACACTGCCGTATTTATTTTATATTTTATGTCAAACTTAGGTGGATCACTGTCCACACATCCAAAGCGACTATTTTAATCACCCGTATTTCCAAAACCTAAGTTTTTAAGGTAACTTGGGTGGTATAGTACTAAAGTTCTAGACCTATTCTATCATCCTATGTGTACGTCATGTTGGCACACCTCCGTATTTTTTTTATATTTCGTGTCAAACTTCGACAAATCTCTGTCCGCACATCGCATAGCGACTAATTTAATCAGCCATATTTCCAAAACCGAAGTTTTTACGGTAACTTGGGTGGTATAATACAGAAGTTCTGGTCCTATTCTATCACCCTATATGTACGTAATGTTGGCACACTTCCGTATTTATTATTATATTTCATGTCATACTTAGACAAATCGTTGTCCGCACATCGCATAGCGACTAATTTAATCACCCATATTTCCAAAACCTAAGTTTTTAAGGTAACTTGGGTGGTATACGACTAAAGTTCTGGTCCTATTCTTTCATCCTACGTGTACGTCATGCTGACACACTGCCGTATTTATTTTATATTTTATGTCAAACTTAGGTGGATCGCTGTCCACACATCCAAAGCGACTATTTTAATCACCCGTATTTCCAAAACCTAAGTTTTGACGGTAACCTGAGTGGTATAATAATATAGTTCTAATCCTGTTCTATCACCCAATGTGTACGTCATGTATCCACAATTCCGTATTTATTTTTATATTTCATGTCAAACTTAGACAAATCGTTGTCCGCACATCGCATAGCGACTACTTTAATCAGCCATATTTCCAAAACCTAAGTTTTTACGGTAACTTGGGTGGTATAATACAGAAGTTCTGGTCCTATTCTATCACCCTACGTGTACGTAATGTTGGCACACCTCCGTATTTATTATTATATTTCATGTCATACTTAGACAAATCGTTGTCCGCACATCGCATAGCGACTAATTTAATCACCCATATTTCCAAAACCTGAGTTTTTACGGTAACTTGGGTGGTATAATACAGAAGTTCTGGACCTATTCTATCATCCTATGTGTACGTCATGCTGGCACACCTCCGTATTTTTTTATATTTCGTGTCAAACTTCGACAAATCGTTGTCCGCACATCGCATAGCGACTAATTTAATCACCCATATTTCCAAAACCTAAGTTTTTCGGTAACTTGGATGGTATAATACAGAAGTTCTGGTCCTATTCTATCACCCTATGTGTACGTCATGTATCCACAATTCCGTATTTATTTTTATATTTCATGTCAAACTTAGACAAATCGCTGTCCGCACATCTCAATGCGACTAATTTAATCAGCCATATTTCCAAAACCTAAGTTTTTACGGTAACTTGGGTGGTATAATACTAAATATCAGGACCTATTCTTTCATCCTATGTGTACGTCATGTTGGCACACTTCCGTATTTATTTTATTTTTCATGTCATACTTTGACAAATCGCTGTCCGCACATCTCAATGCGACTACTTTAATCAGCCATATTTCCAAAACCTAAGTTTTTACGGTAACTTGGGTGGTATAATACAGAAGTTCTGGTCCTATTTCATCACCCTACGTGTACGTAATGTTGGCACACCTCCGTATTTATTATTATATTTCATGTCATACTTAGACAAATCGTTGTCCGCACATCGCATAGCGACTAATTTAATCACCCATATTTCCAAAACCTAAGTTTTTAAGGTAACTTGGGTGGTATAGTACTAAAGTTCTGGTCCTATTCTATCACCCTACGTGTACGTAATGTTGGCACACCTCCGTATTTATTATTATATTTCATGTCATACTTAGACAAATCGTTGTCCGCACATCGCATAGCGACTAATTTAATCACCCATATTTCCAAAACCTAAGTTTTTAAGGTAACTTGGGTGGTATAGTACTTAAGTTCTGGTCCTATTCTATCACCCTACGTGTACGTAATGTTGGCACACCTCCGTATTTATTATTATATTTCATGTCATACTTAGACAAATCGTTGTCCGCACATCGCATAGCGACTAATTTAATCACCCATATTTCCAAAACCTAAGTTTTTACGGTAACTTGGGTGGTATAATACAGAAGTTCTGGTCCTATTCTATCACCCTATGTGTACGTCATGTATCCACAATTCCGTATTTATTTTTATATTTCATGTCATACTTAGACAAATCGTTGTCCGCACATCGCATAGCGACTAATTTAATCACCCATATTTCCAAAACCTAAGTTTTTAAGGTAACTTGGGTGGTATAATACAGAAGTTCTGGTCCTATTCTATCACCCTATATGTACGTAATGTTGGCACACTTCCGTATTTATTATTATATTTCATGTCATACTTAGACAAATCGTTGTCCGCACATCGCATAGCGACTAATTTAATCACCCATATTTCCAAAACCTAAGTTTTTAAGGTAACTTGGGTGGTATAGGACTAAAGTTCTGGTCCTATTCTTTCATCCTACGTGTACGTCATGCTGACACACTGCCGTATTTATTTTATATTTTATGTCAAACTTAGGTGGATCGCTGTCCACACATCCAAAGCGACTATTTTAATCACCCGTATTTCCAAAACCTAAGTTTTGACGGTAACCTGAGTGGTATAATAATATAGTTCTAATCCTATTCTATCACCCAATGTGTACGTCATGTATCCACAATTCCGTATTTATTTTTATATTTCATGTCAAACTTAGACAAATCTTTGTCCGCACATCGCATAGCGACTACTTTAATCAGCCATATTTCCAAAACCTAAGTTTTTACGGTAACTTGGGTGGTATAATACAGAAGTTCTGGACCTATTCTATCATCCTATGTGTACGTCATGTTGGCACACCTCCGGATTTTTTTTATATTTCATGTCAAACTTAGACAAATCTTTGTCCGCACATCGCATAGCGACTACTTTAATCACCCATATTTCCAAAACCTAAGTTTTTACGGTAACTTGGGTGGTATAATACAGAAGTTCTGGTCCTATTCTATCACCCTATGTGTACATCATGTATCCACAATTCCGTATTTATTTTTATATTTCATGTCAAACTTAGAAAAATAGTTGTCCGCACATCGCATAGCGACTAATTTAATCACCCATATTTCCAAAACCTAAGTTTTTAAGGTAACTTGAGTGGTATAATACTAAATTTCAGGACCTATTCTATCATCCTATGTGTACGTCATGGTGGCACACTTCCGTATTTATTTTATTTTTCATGTCATACTTTGACAAATCGCTGTCTGCACATCTCAATGCGACTACTTTAATCAGCCATATTTCCAAAACCTAAGTTTTTACGGTAACTTGGGTGGTATAATACAGAAGTTCTGGTCCTATTTCATCACCCTACGTGTACGTCATGCTGACACACTGCCGTACTTATTTTATATTTTATGTCAAACATAGGTGGATCACTGTCCACACATCCAAAGCGACTATTTTAATCACCCGTATTTCAAAAACCTAAATTTTTAAGGTAACTTGGGTGGTATAGTACTAAAGTGTGGACCTATTCTATCATCCTATGTGTACGTCATGTTGGCACACTTCCGTATTTATTTTATTTTTCATGTCATACTTTGACAAATCGCTGTCCGCACATCTCAATGCGACTACTTTAATCAGCCACATTTCCAAAACCTAAGTTTTTACAATAACTTGGGTGGTATAATACAGAAGTTCTGGTCCTATTTCATCACCCTACGTGTACGTCATGCTGACACACTGCCGTATTTATTTTATATTTTATGTCAAACTTAGGTGGATCACTGTCCACACATCCAAAGCGACTAATTTAATCACCCATATTTCCAAAACCTAAGTTTTTAAGGTAACTTGGGTGGTATAATACAGAAGTTCTGGTCCTATTCTATCACCCTACGTGTACGTAATGTTGGCACACCTCCGTATTTATTATTATATTTCATGTCATACTTAGACAAATCGTTGTCCGCACATCGCATTGCGACTAATTTAATCACCCATATTTCCAAAACCTAAGTTTTTACGGTAACTTGGGTGGTATAATACAGAAGTTCTGGTCCTATTCTATCACCCTATGTGTACGTCATGTATCCACAATTCCGTATTTATTTTTATATTTCATGTCAAACTTAGAAAAATCGTTGTCCGCACATCGCATAGCGACTAATTTAATCACCCATATTTCCAAAACCTAAGTTTTTAAGGTAACTTGAGTGGTATAATACTAAATTTCAGGACCTATTCTATCATCCTATGTGTACGTCATGTTGGCACACTTCCGTATTTATTTTATTTTTCATGTCATACTTTGACAAATCGTTGTCCGCACATCGCATAGCGACTAATTTAATCACCCATATTTCCAAAACCTAAGTTTTTAAGGTAACTTGGGTGGTATAGGACTAAAGTTCTGGTCCTATTCTTTCATCCTACGTGTACGTCATGCTGACACACTGCCGTATTTATTTTATATTTTATGTCAAACTTAGGTGGATCACTGTCCACACATCCAAAGCGACTATTTTAATCACCCGTATTTCCAAAACCTAAGTTTTTAAGGTAACTTGGGTGGTATAATACTAAATTTCAGGACCTATTCTTTCATCCTATGTGTACGTCATGTTGGCACACTTCCGTATTTATTTTATTTTTCATGTCATACTTTGACAAATCGCTGTCCGCACATCTCAATGCGACTACTTTAATCAGCCATATTTCCAAAACCTAAGTTTTTACGATAACTTGGATGGTATAATACAGAAGTTCTAATCCTATTCTATCACCCTACGTGTACGTCATGTATCCACAATTCCGTATTTATTTTTATATTTCATGTCAAACTTAGACCAATCGTTGTCCGCACATCGCATAGCGACTAATTTAATCACCCATATTTCCAAAACCTAAGTTTTTAAGGTAACTTGGGTGGTATAATACTAAATTTCAGGACCTATTCTATCATCCTATGTGTACGTCATGTTGGCACACTTCCGTATTTATTTTATTTTTCATGTCATACTTTGACAAATCGCTGTCCGCACATCTCAATGCGACTACTTTAATCAGCCATATTTCCAAAACCTAAGTTTTTACGGTAACTTGGGTGGTATAATACAGAAGTTCTGGTCCTATTCTATCACCCTACGTGTACGTAATGTTGGCACACCTCCGTATTTATTATTATATTTCATGTCATACTTAGACAAATCGTTGTCCGCACATCGCATAGCGTCTAATTTAATCACCCATATTTCCAAAACCTAAGTTTTTAAGGTAACTTGGGTGGTATAGTACTAAAGTTCTGGTCCTATTCTTTCATCCTACGTGTACGTCATGCTGACACACTGCCGTATTTATTTTATATTTTATGTCAAACTTAGGTGGATCGCTGTCCACACATCCAAAGCGACTATTTTAATCACCAGTATTTCCAAAACCTAAGTTTTTAAGGTAACTTGGGTGGTATAGTACTAAAGTTCTGGACCTATTCTATCATCCTATGTGTACGTCATCTTGGCACACCTCCGTATTTTTTTTATATTTCGTGTCAAACTTCGACAAATCGTTGTCCGCACATCCAAAGCGACTAATTTAATCACCCATATTTCCAAAACCTAAGTTTTTACGGTAACTTGGGTGGTATAATACAGAAGTTCTGGTCCTATTCTATCACCCTATGTGTACGTCATGTATCCACAATTCCGTATTTATTTTTATATTTCATGTCAAACTTAGACAAATCGCTGTCCGCACATCGCATAGCGACTAATTTAATCACCCATATTTCCAAAACGTAAGTTTTTACGGTAACTTGGGTGGTATAGTACTAAAGTTCTGGACCTATTCTATCATCCTATGTGTACGTCATGTTGGCAATTCTCCGTATTTTTTTATATTTCCTGTCAAACTTCGACAAATCTCTGTCCGCACATCTCAATGCGACTACTTTAATAAGCCATATTTCCAAAACCTAAGTTTTTACGGTAACTTGGGTGGTATAATACAGAAGTTCTGGTCCTATTCTATCACCCTACGTGTACGTAATGTTGGCACACCTCCGTATTTATTATTATATTTCATGTCATACTTAGACATATCGTTGTCCGCACATCGCATAGCGACTAATTTAATCAGCCATATTTCCAAAACCTAAGTTTTTACGGTAACTTAGGTGGTATAATACAGAAGTTCTGGTCCTATTCTATCACCCTACGTGTACGTCATGTATCCACAATTCCGTATTTATTTTTATATTTCATGTCAAACTTAGACAAATCGTTGTCCGCACATCGCATAGCGACTAATTTAATCACCCATATTTCCAAAACCTAAGTTTTTAAGGTAACTTGGGTGGTATAATACTAAATTTCAGGACCTATTCTATCATCCTATGTGTACGTCATGTTGGCACACTTCCGTATTTATTTTATTTTTCATGTCATACTTTGACAAATCGCTGTCCGAACATCTCAATGCGACTACTTTAATCAGCCATAGTTCCAAAACCTAAGTTTTTACGGTAACTTGGGTGGTATAATACAGAAGTTCTGGTCCTATTCTATCACCCTATGTGTACGTCATGTATCCAAAATTCCGTATTTATTTTTATATTTCATGTCAAACTTAGACAAATCGTTGTCCGCACATCGCATAGTGACTAATTTAATCACCCATATTTCAAAAACCTAAGTTTTTAAGATAACGTGGGTGGTATAATACTAAATTTCAGGACCTATTCTATCATCCTATGTGTACGTCATGTTGGCACACTTCCGTCTTTATTTTATTTTTCATGTCATACTTTGACAAATCACTGTCCGCACATCTCAATGCGACTACTTTAATCAGCCATATTTCCAAAACCTAAGTTTTTACGGTAACTTTGGTGGTACAATACAGAAGTTCTGGTCCTATTCTATCACCCTACGTGTACGTAATGTTGGCACACCTCCGTATTTATTATTATATTTCATGTCATACTTAGACAAATCGTTGTCCGCACATCGCAAAGCGACTAATTTAATCACCCATATTTCCAAAACCTAAGTTTTTAAGGTAACTTGGTTGGTATAGTACTAAAGTTCTGGTCCTATTCTTTCATCCTACGTGTACGTCATGCTGACACACTTCTAATTTTATATTTTATGTCAAACTTAGGTGGATCACTGTCCACACATCCAAAGCGACTATTTTAATCACCCGTATTTCCAAAACCTAAGTTTTTAAGGTAACTTGGGTGGTATAGTACTAAAGTTCTGGACCTATTCTATCATCCTATGTGTACGTCATGTTGGCACACCTCCGTATTTTTTTTATATTTCGTGTCAAACTTCGACAAATCTCTGTCCGCACATCTCAATGCGACTAATTTGATCAGCCATATTTCCAAAACCTAAGTTTTTACGGTAACTTGGGTGGTATAATACAGAAGTTCTGGTCCTATTCTATCACCCTACGTGTACATGATGTTGGCACACCTCCGTATTTATTATTATATTTCATGTCATACTTAGGCAAATCGTTGTCCGCACATCGCATAGCGACTAATTTAATCACCCATATTTCCAAAACCTAAGGTTTTAAGGTAACTTGGGTGGTATAGTACTAATGTTCTGGTCCTATTCTTTCATCCTACGTGTACGTCATGCTGACACACTGCCGTATTTATTTTATATTTTATGTCAAACTTAGGTGGATCGCTGTCCACACATCCAAAGCGACTATTTTAATCACCCGTATTTCCAAAACCTAAGTTTTGACGGTAACCTGAGTGGTATAATAATATAGTTCTAATCCTATTCTATCACCCAATGTGTACGTCATGTATCCAAAATTCCGTATTTATTTTTATATTTCATGTCAAACTTAGACAAATCGTTGTCCGCACATCGCATAGCGACTAATTTAATCACCCATATTTCCATAACCTAAGTTTTTAAGGTAACATGCGTGGTATAGTACAAAATTTCAGGACCTATTCTATCATCCTACGTGTACGTCATGCTGACACACTGCCGTATTTATTTTATATTTTATGTCAAACTTAGGTAGATCGCTGTCTACACATCCAAAGCGACTATTTTAATCACCCTTATTTCCAAAACCTAAGTTTTTAAGGTAACTTGGGTGGTATAGTACTAAAGTTCTGGACCTATTCTATCATCCTATGTGTACGTCATGTTGGCACACCTCCGTATTTTTTTTATATTTCGTGTCAAACTTCGACAAATCGTTGTCCGCACATCGCATAGCGACTAATTTAATCACTGATATTTCCAAAACCTAAGTTTTTACGGTAACTTGGGTGGTGTAATACAGAGGTTCTGGTCCTTTTCTATCACCCTATGTGTACGTCATGTATCCACAATTCCGTATTTATTTTTATATTTCATGTCAAACTTAGACAAATCGCTGTCCGCACATCGCAAAGCGACTAATTTAATCACCCATATTTCCGAAACCTAAGTTTTTAAGGTAACTTGGGTGGTATAATACTAAATTTTAGGACCTATTCTATCATTCTATGTGTACGTCATGTTGGCACACTTCCGTATTTATTTTATTTTTCATGTCATACTTTGACAAATCGCTGTCCGCACATCTCAATGCGACTACTTTATTCAGCCATATTTCCAAAACCTAAGTTTTTACGGTAACTTGGTTGGTATAATACAGAAGTTCTGGTCCTATTCTATCACCCTACGTGTACGTCATGTATCCACAATTCCGTATTTATTTTTATATTTCATGTCAAACTTAGACAAATCGTTGTCCGCACATCGCATAGCGACTAATTTAATCACCCATATTTCCGAAAACCTAAGTTTTTAAGGTAACTTGGGTGGTATAATACTAAATTTCAGGACCTATTCTATCATCCTATGTGTACGTCATGTTGGCACACCTCCGTATTTTTTTTATATTTCGTGTCAAACTTAGACAAATCTCTGTCCGCACATCTCAATGCGACTACTTTAATCAGCCATATTACCAAAACCTAAGTTTATACGGTAACTTGGGTGGTATAATACAGAAGTTCTGGTCCTATTCTATCACCCTACGTGTACGTAATGTTGGCACACCTCCGTATTTATTATTATATTTCATGTCATACTTAGACAAATCGTTGTCCGCACATCGCATAGCGACTAATTTAATCACCCATATTTCCAAAACCTAAGTTTTTAAGCTAACTTGGGTGGTATAGTACTAAAGTTCTGGTCCTATTCTTTCATCCTACGTGTACGTCATGCTGACACACTTCCGTATTTATTTTATATTTTATGTCAAACTAAGGTGGATCACTGTCCACACAACCAAAGCGACTATTTTAATCACCCGTATTTCCAAAACCTAAGTTTTTAAGGTAACTTGGGTGGTATAGTACTAAAGTTCTGGACCTATTCTATCATCCTATGTGTACGTCATGTTGGCACACCTCCGTATTTTTTTTATATTTCGTGTCAAACTTCGACAAATCTCTGTCCGCACATCTCAATGCGACTACTTTAATCAGCCATATTTCCAAAACCTAAGTTTTTACGGTAACCTGAGTGGTATAATAATATAGTTCTAATCCTATTCTATCACCCAATGTGTACGTCATGTATCCAAAATTCCGTATTTATTTTTATATTTCATGTCAAACTTAGACAAATCGTTGTCCGCACATCGCATAGCGACTAATTTAATCACCCATATTTCCAAAACCTAAGTTTTTACGGTAACTTGGGTGGTATAATACAGAAGTTCTGGTCCTATTCTATCACCCTACGTGTACGTCATGTATCCACAATTCCGTATTTATTTTTATATTTCATGTCAAACTTAGACAAATCGTTGTCCGCACATCGCATAGCGACTAATTTAATCACCCATATTTCCAAAACCTAAGTTTTTAAGGTAACTTGGGTGGTATAATACTAAATTTCATGACCTATTCTATCATCCTATGTGTACGTCATGTTGGCACACTTCCGTATTTATTTTATTTTTCATGTCATACTTTGACAAATCGCTGTCCGCACATCTCAATGCGACTAATTTAATCAGCCATATTTCCAAAACCTAAGTTTTTACGGTAACTTGGGTGGTATAATACAGAAGTTCTGGTCCTATTCTATCACCCTACGTGTACGTCATGTATCCACAATTCCGTATTTATTTTTATATTTCATGTCAAACTTAGACAAATCGTTGTCCGCACATCGCATAGCGACTAATTTAATCACCCATATTTCCAAAACCTAAGTTTTTAAGGTAACTTGGGTGGTATAATACTAAATTTCAGGACCTATTCTATCATCCTATGTGTACGTCATGTTGGCACACTTCCGTATTTATTTTATTTTTCATGTCATACTTTGACAAATCGCTGTCCGCACATCTCAATGCGACTACTTTAATCAGCCATATTTCCAAAACCTAAGTTTTTACGGTAACTTGGGTGGTATAATACAGAAGTTCTGGTCCTATTCTATCACCCTATGTGTACGTCATGTATCCACAATTCCGTATTTATTTTTATATTTCATGTCAAACTTAGACAAATCGTTGTCCGCACATCGCATAGCGACTAATTTAATCACCCATATTTCCAAAACCTAAGTTTTTAAGGTAACTTGGGTGGTATAATACTAAATTTCAGGACCTATTCTATCATCCTAAGTGTACGTCATGTTGGCACACTTCCGTATTTATTTTATTTTTCATGTCATACTTTGACAAATCGCTGTCCGCACATCTCAATGCGACTACTTTAATCAGCCATATTTCCAAAACCTAAGTTTTTACGGTAACTTGGGTGGTATAATACAGAAGTTCTGGTCCTATTCTATCACCCTACGTGTACGTCATGTATCCACAATTCCGTATTTATTTTTATATTTCATGTCAAACTTAGACAAATCGTTGTCCGCACATCGCATAGCGACTAATTTAATCACCCATATTTCCAAAACCTAAGTTTTTAAGGTAACTTGGGTGGTATAATACTAAATTTCAGGACCTATTCTATCATCCTATGTGTACGTCATGTTGGCACACCTCCGTATTTTTTTATATTTCGTGTCAAACTTCGACAAATCTCTGTCCGCACACCTCCATGCGACTACTTTAATCAGCCATATTTCCAAAACCTAAGTTTTTACGGTAACTTGGGTGGTATAATACAGAAGTTCTGGTCCTATTCTATCACCCTACGTGTACGTAATGTTGGCACACCTCCGTATTTATTATTATATTTCATGTCATACTTAGACAAATCGTTGTCCGCACATCGCATAGCGACTAATTTAATCACCCATATTTCCAAAACCTAAGTTTTTAAGGTAACTTGGGTGGTATAGTACTTAAGTTCTGGTCCTATTCTTTCATCCTACGTGTACGTCATGCTGACACACTTCCGTATTTATTTTATATTTTATGTCAAACTTAGGTGGATCACTGTCCACACATCCAAAGCGACTATTTTAATCACCCGTATTTCCAAAACCTAAGTTTTTAAGGTAACTTGGGTGGTATAGTACTAAAGTTCTGGCCCTATTCTTTCATCCTACGTGTACGTCATGCTGACACACTGCCGTATTTATTTTATATTTTATGTCAAACTTAGGTGGATCGCTGTCCACACATCCAAAGCGACTATTTTAATCACCCGTATTTCCAAAACCTAAGTTTTGATGGTAACCTGAGTGGTATAATAATATAGTTCTAATCCTATTCTATCACCCAATGTGTACGTCATGTATCCAAAATTCCGTATTTAATTTTATATTTCATGTCAAACTTAGACAAATCGTTGTCCGCACATCGCATAGCGACTAATTTAATCACCCATATTTCCAAAACCTAAGTTTTTAAGGTAACTTGGGTGGTATAATACTAAATTTCAGGACCTATTCTATCATCCTATGTGTACGTCATGTTGGCACACTTCCGTATTTATTTTATTTTTCATGTCATACTTTGACAAATCGCTGTCCGCACATCTCAATGCGACTAATTTAATCACCCATATTTCCAAAACCTAAGTTTTTACGGTAACTTGGGTGGTATAATACAGAAGTTCTGGTCCTATTCTATCACCCTACGTGTACGTCATGTATCCACAATTCCGTATTTATTTTTATATTTCATGTCAAACTTAGACAAATCGTTGTCCGCACATCGCATAGCGACTAATTTAATCACCCATATTTCCAAAACCTAAGTTTTTAAGGTAACTTGGGTGGTATAATACTAAATTTCAGCACCTATTCTATCATCCTATGTGTACGTCATGTTGACACACATCCGTATTTATTTTATTTTTCATGTCATACTTTGACAAATCGCTGTCCGCACATCTCAATGCGACTAATTTAATCAGCCATATTTCCAAAACCTAAGTTTTTACGGTAACTTGGGTGGTATAATACAGAAGTTCTGGTCCTATTCTATCACCCTATGTGTACGTCATGTATCCACAATTCCGTATTTATTTTTATATTTCATGTCAAACTTAGACAAATCGTTGTCCGCACATCGCATAGCGACTAATTTAATCACCCATATTTCCAAAACCTAAGTTTTTAAGGTAACTTGGGTGGTATAATACTAAATTTCAGGACCTATTCTATCATCCTATGTGTACGTCATATTGGCACACTTCCGTATTTATTTTATTTTTCATGTCATACTTTGACAAATCGCTGTCCGCACATCTCAATGCGACTACTTTAATCAGCCATATTTTTCAAAACCTAAGTTTTTACGGTAACTTGGGTGGTATAATAGAGAAGTTCTGGTCCTATTTCATCACCCTACGTGTACGTCATGCTGACACACTGCCGTATTTATTTTATATTTTAAGTCAAACTTAGGTGGATCACTGTCCACACATCCAAAGCGACTATTTTAATCACCCGTATTTTCAAAACCTAAGTCTTTAAGGTAACTTGGGTGGTATAGTACTAAAGTTCTGGACCTATTCTATCATCCTATGTGTACGTCATGTTAGCACACCTCCGTATTTTTTTTATATTTCGTGTCAAACTTCGACAAATCTCTGTCCGCACATCTAAATGCGACTACTTTAATCAGCCAAATTTCCGAAACCTAAGTTTTTACGGTAACTTGGGTGGTATAATACAGAAGTTCTGGTACTATTCTATCACCCTACGTGTACGTTATGTTGGCACACCTCCTTATTTATTATTATATTTCATGTCATACTTAGACACATCGTTGTCCGCACATCGCATAGCGAATAATTTAATCACCCATATTTCCAAAACCTAAGTTTTTAAGGTAACTTGGGTGGTATAGTACTAAAGTTCTGGTCCTATTCTTTCATCCTACGTGTACGTCATGCTGACACACTGCCGTATTTATTTTATATTTTATGTCAAACTTAGGTGGATCGCTGTCCACACATCCAAAGCGACTATTTTAATCACCCGTATTTCCAAAACCTAAGTTTTTAAGGTAACTTGGGTGGTATAGTACTAAAGTTCTGGACCTATTCTATCATCCTATGTGTACGTCATGTTGGCACACCTCCGTATTTTTTTTATATTTCGTGTCAAACTTCGACAAATCGTTGCCCGCACATCGCATAAGGACTAATTTAATCACCCATATTTCCAAAACCTAAGATTTTACGGTAACTTGGGTGTTATAATACAGAAGTTCTGGTCCTATTCTATCACCCTATGTGTACGTCATGTATCCACAATTACGTATTTATTTTTATATTTCATGTCAAACTTAGACAAATCGCTGTCCGCACATCTCAATGCGACTACTTTAATCACCCATATTTCCAAAACCTAAGTTTTTACGGTAACTTGGGTGGTATAGAACTAAAGTTCTGGACCTATTCTATCATCCTATGTGTACGTCATGTTGGCACACCTCCGTATTTTTTTTATATTTCGTGTCAAACTTCGACAAATCTCTGTCCGCACATCTCAATGCGACTACTTTAATCAGCCATATTTCCAAAACCTAAGTTTTTACGGTAACTTGGGTGGTATAATACAGAAGTTCTGGTCCTATTCTATCACCCTACGTGTACGTAATGTTGGCACACCTCCGTATTTATTATTATATTTCATGTCATACTTAGACAAATCGTTGTCCGCACATCGCATAGCGACTAATTTAATCACCCATATTTCCAAAACCTAAGTTTTTAAGGTAACTTGGGTGGTATAGTACTAAAGTTTTGGTCCTATTCTTTCATCCTACGTGTACTTCTTTCTGACACACTTCCGTATTTATTTTATATTTTATGTCAAACTTAGGTGGATCACTGTCCACACATCCAAAGCGACTATTTTAATCACCCGTATTTCCAAAACCTAATTTTTTAAGGTAACTTGGGTGGTATAGTACTAAAGTTCTGGACCTATTCTATCATCCTATGTGTACGTCATGTTGGCACACCTCCGTATTTTTTTATATTTCGTGTCAAACTTCGACAAATCTCTGTCCGCACATCTCAATGCGACTACTTTAATCAGCCATATTTCCAAAACCTAAGTTTTTACGGTAACTTGGGTGGTATAATACAGAGGTTCTGGTCCTATACTATCACCCTACGTGTACGTAATGTTGGCACACCTCCGTATTTATTATTATATTTCATGTCATACTTAGACAAATCGTTGTCCGCACATCGCATAGCGACTAATTTAATCACCCATATTTCCAAAACCTAAGTTTTTAAGGTAACTTGGGTGGTATAGTACTAAAGTTCTGGTCCTATTCTTTCATCCTACGTGTAAGTCATGCTGTCACACTGCCGTATTTATTTTATATTTTATGTCAAACTTAGGTGGATCGCTGTCCACACATCCAAAGCGACTATTTTAATCACCCGTATTTCCAAAACCTAAGTTTTGACGGTAACCTGAGTGGTATAATAATATAGTTCTAATCCTATTCTATCACCCAATGTGTACGTCATGTATCCAAAATTACGTATTTATTTTTATATTTCATGTCAAACTTAGACAAATCGTTGTCCGCACATCGCATAGCGACTAATTTAATCACCCATATTTCCAAAACCTAAGTTTTTAAGGTAACTTGGGTGGTATAGTACTAAAGTTCTGGTCCTATTCTTTCATCCTACGTGTACGTCATGCTGACACACTGCCGTATTTATTGTATATTTTATGTCAAACTTAGTTGGATCGCTGTCCACACATCCAAAGCGACTATTTTAATCACCCGTATTTCCAAAACCTAAGTTTTTAAGGTAACTTGGGTGGTATAGTACTAAAGTTCTGGACCTATTCTATCATCCTATGTGTACGTCATGTTGGCACACCTCCAAATGTTTTTTATATTTCGTGTCAAACTTCGACAAATCGTTGTCCGCACGTCGCATAGCGACTGATTTAATCACCCATATTTCCAAAACCTAAGTTTTTACGGTAACTTGGGTGGTATAATACAGAAGTTCTGGTCCTATTCTATCACCCTATGTGTACGTCATGTATCCACAATTCCGTATTAATTTTTATATTTCATGTCAAACTTAGACAAATCGCTGTCCGCACATCTCAATGCGACTACTTTAATCACCCATATTTCCAAAACCTAAGTTTTTAGGGTAACTTGGGTGGTATAGTACTAAAGTTCTGGACCTATTCTATCACCCTACGTGTACGTAATGTTAGCACACCTCCGTATTTATTATTATATTTCATGTCATACTTAGACACATCGTGGTCCGCACATCGCATAGCGACTGATTTAATAACCCATATTTCCAAAACCTAAGTTTTTAAGGTAACTTGGGTGGTATAGTACTAAAGTTCTGGTCCTATTCTTTCATCCTACGTGTACGTCATGCTGACACACTGCCGAATTTATTTTATATTTTATGTCAAACTTAGGTGGATCGCTGTCCACACATCCAAAGCGACTACTTTAATCAGCCATATTTCCAAAACCTAAGTTTTTACGGTAACTTGGGTGGTATAATACAGAAGTTCTGGTCCTATTCTATCACCCTACGTGTACGTAATGTTGGCACACCTCCGTATTTATTATTATATTTCATGTCATACTTAGACAAATCGTTGTCCGCACATAGCATAGCGACTAATTTAATCACCCATATTTCCAAAACCTAAGTTTTTAAGGTAACTTGGGTGGTATAGTACTAAAGTTTTGGTCCTATTCTTTCATCCTACGTGTACTTCTTTCTGACACACTTCCGTATTTATTTTATATTTTATGTCAAACTTAGGTGGATCACTGTCCACACATCCAAAGCGACTATTTTAATCACCCGTATTTCCAAAACCTAATTTTTTAAGGTAACTTGGGTGGTATAGTACTAAAGTTCTGGACCTATTCTATCATCCTATGTGTACGTCATGTTGGCACACCTCCGTATTTTTTTATATTTCGTGTCAAACTTCGACAAATCTCTGTCCGCACATCTCAATGCGACTACTTTAATCAGCCATATTTCCAAAACCTAAGTTTTTACGGTAACTTGGGTGGTATAATACAGAGGTTCTGGTCCTATTCTATCACCCTACGTGTACGTAATGTTGGCACACCTCCGTATTTATTATTATATTTCATGTCATACTTAGACAAATCGTTGTCCGCACATCGCATAGCGACTAATTTAATCACCCATATTTCCAAAACCTAAGTTTTTAAGGTAACTTGGGTGGTATAGTACTAAAGTTCTGGTCCTATTCTTTCATCCTACGTGTAAGTCATGCTGTCACACTGCCGTATTTATTTTATATTTTATGTCAAACTTAGGTGGATCGCCGTCCACACATCCAAAGCGACTATTTTAATCACCCGTATTTCCAAAACCTAAGTTTTGACGGTAACCTGAGTGGTATAATAATATAGTTCTAATCCTATTCTATCACCCAATGTGTACGTCATGTATCCAAAATTCCGTATTTATTTTTATATTTCATGTCAAACTTAGACAAATCGTTGTCCGCACATCGCATAGCGACTAATTTAATCACCCATATTTCCAAAACCTAAGTTTTTAAGGTAACTTGGGTGGTATAGTACTAAAGTTCTGGTCCTATTCTTTCATCCTACGTGTACGTCATGCTGACACACTGCCGTATTTATTGTATATTTTATGTCAAACTTAGTTGGATCGCTGTCCACACATCCAAAGCGACTATTTTAATCACCCGTATTTCCAAAACCTAAGTTTTTAAGGTAACTTGGGTGGTATAGTACTAAAGTTCTGGACCTATTCTATCATCCTATGTGTACGTCATGTTGGCACACCTCCAAATGTTTTTTATATTTCGTGTCAAACTTCGACAAATCGTTGTCCGCACGTCGCATAGCGACTGATTTAATCACCCATATTTCCAAAACCTAAGTTTTTACGGTAACTTGGGTGGTATAATACAGAAGTTCTGGTCCTATTCTATCACCCTATGTGTACGTCATGTATCCACAATTCCGTATTAATTTTTATATTTCATGTCAAACTTAGACAAATCGCTGTCCGCACATCTCAATGCGACTACTTTAATCACCCATATTTCCAAAACCTAAGTTTTTAGGGTAACTTGGGTGGTATAGTACTAAAGTTCTGGACCTATTCTATCACCCTACGTGTACGTAATGTTAGCACACCTCCGTATTTATTATTATATTTCATGTCATACTTAGACACATCGTGGTCCGCACATCGCATAGCGACTGATTTAATAACCCATATTTCCAAAACCTAAGTTTTTAAGGTAACTTGGGTGGTATAGTACTAAAGTTCTGGTCCTATTCTTTCATCCTACGTGTACGTCATGCTGACACAGTGCCGAATTTATTTTATATTTTATGTCAAACTTAGGTGGATCGCTGTCCACACATCCAAAGCGACTATTTTAATCACCCGTATTTCCAAAACCTAAGTTTTGACGGTAACCTGAGTGGTATAATTATATAGTTCTAATCCTATTCTATCACCCAATGTGTACGTCATGTATCCAAAATTCCGTATTTATTTTTATATTTCATGTCAAACTTAGACAAATCGTTGTCCGCACATCGCATAGCGACTAATTTAATCCCCCATATTTCCAAAACCTAAGTTTTTAAGGGAACTTGGGTGGTATAGTACTAAAGTTCTGGTCCTATTCTTTCATCCTACGTGTACGTCATGCTGACACACTGCCGTATTTATTTTATATTTTATGTCAAACTTAGTTAGATCGCTGTCCATACATCCAAAGCGACTATTTTAATCACCCGTATTTCCAAAACCTAAGTTTTTAAGGTAACTTGGGTGGTATAGTACTAAAGTTCTGGACCTATTCTATCATCCTATGTGTACGTCATGTTGGCACACCTCCGTATTTTTTTTATATTTCGTTTCAAACTTCCACAAATCTCTGTCCGCACATCTCAATGCGACTACTTTAATCAGCCATATTTCCAAAACCTAAGTTTTTACGGTAACTTAGGTGGTATAATACAGAAGTTCTGGTCCTATTCTATCACCCTACGTGTACGTAATGTTGGCACACCTCCGTATTTATTATTATATTTCATGTCATACTTAGACAAATCGTTGTCCGCACATCGGATAGCGACTAATTTAATCACCCATATTTCCAAAACCTAAGTTTTTAAGGTAACTTGGGTGGTATAGTACTATAGTTCTGGTCCTATTCTTTCATCCTACGTGTACGTCATGCTGACACACTGCCGTATTTATTTTATATTTTATGTCAAACTTAGGTGGATCGCTGTCCACACATCCAAAGCGACTATTTTAATCACCCGTATTTCCAAAACCTAAGTTTTGACGGTAACCTGAGTGGTATAATAATATAGTTCTAATCCTATTCTATCACCCAATGTGTACGTCATGTATCCAAAATTCCGTATTTATCTTTATATTTCATGTCAAACTTAGACAAATCGTTGTCCGCACATCGCATAGCGACTAATTTAATCACCCATATTTCCAAAACCTAAGTTTTTAAGGTAACTTGGGTGGTATAGTACTAAAGTTCTGGTCCTATTCTTTCATCCTACGTGTACGCGATGCTGACACACTGCCGTATTTATTTTATATTTTATGTCAAACTTAGGTGGATCGCTGTCCACACATCCAAAGCGACTATTTTAATCACCCGTATTTCCAAAACTTAAGTTTTTAAGGTAACTTGGGTGGTATAGTACTAAAGTTCTGGACCTATTCTATCATCCTATGTGTACGTCATGTTGGCACACCTCCGTATTTATTTTATTTTTCATGTCATACTTCGACAAATCGTTGTCCGCACATCGCATAGCGACTAATTTAATCACCCATATTTCCAAAACCTAAGTTCTTACGGTAACTTGGGTGGTATAATACAGAAGTTCTGGTCCTATTCTATCACCCTATGTGTACGTCATGTATCCACAATTCCGTATTTATTTTTATATTTCATGTCAAACTTAGACAAATCGTTGTCCGCACATCGCATAGCGACTAATTTAATCACCCATATTTCCAAAACCTAAGTTTTTAAGGTAACTTGGGTGGTATAATACTAAATTTCAGGACCTATTCTATCATCCTATGTGTACGTCATGTTGGCACACTTCCGTATTTATTTTATTTTTCATGTCATACTTTGACAAATCGCTGTCCGCACATCTCAATGCGACTACTTTAATCAGCCATATTTCCAAAACCTAAGTTTTTACGGATACTTGGGTGGTATAATACAGAAGTTCTGGTCCGATTTCATCACCCTACGTGTACGTCATGCTGACACAATGCCGTATTTATTTTATATTTTATGTCAAACTTAGGTGGATCACTGTCCACACATCCAAAGCGACTATTTTAATCACCCGTATTTCCAAAACCTATTTTTTAAGATAACTATACCACCCAAGTTACCTTAAAAACTTAGGTTTTGGAGATATGGGTGATTAAATTAGTCGCTATGCGATGTGCGGACAACGATTTGTCTAAGTATGACATGAAATATAATAATAAATACGGAGGTGTGCCAACATTACCTATACGTAGGGTGATAGAATAGGACCAGAACTTCTGTATTATACCACCCAAGTTACCTTAAAAACTTAGGTTTTGGGAATATGGCTGATTAAAGTAGTCGCATTGAGATGTGCGGACAGAGATTTGTCGAAGTTTGACACGAAATATAAAAAAAATACGGAGGTGTGCCAATATGACGTACACATAGGATGATAGAATAGGTCCAGAACTTTAGTACTAAACCACCCACGTTACCGTAAAAACTTAGGTTTTGGAAATACGGGTGATTAAAATAGTCGCTTTGGATGTGTGGACAGTGATCCACCTAAGTTTGACATAAAATATAAAATAAATACGGCAGTGTGTCAGCATGACGTACACGTAGGGTGATGAAATAGGACCAGAAATTCTGTATTATACCACCCAAGTTACCGTAAAAACTTAGGTTTTGCAAATATGGCTGATTAAAGTAGTCGCATTGAGATGTGCGGACAGAGATTTGTCGAAGTTTGACACGAAATATAAAAAAAATACGGAGGTGTGCCAACATGACGTACACATAGGATGATAGAATAGGTCCAGAACTTTAGTACTATACCACCCAAGTTACCTTAAAAACTTAGGTTTTGGAAATACGGGTGATTAAATTAGTCGCTATGCGATGTGCGGACAACGATTTGTCTAAGTTTGACATGAAATATAAAAATAAATACGGAATTGTGGATACATGACGTACACATAGGGTGATAGAATAGGACCAGTACTTCTGTATTATACCACCCAAGATACCGTAAAAACTTAGGTTTTTGAAATATGGGTGATTAAATTAGTCGCTATGCGATGTGCGGACAACGATTTGTCTAAGTTTGACATGAAATATAAAAATAAATACGGAATTGTGGATACATGACGTACACATAGGGTGATAGAATAGGACCAGAACTTCTGTACTATACCACCCAAGTTACCTTAAAATCTTAGGTTTTGGATATATGGGTGATTAAATTAGTCGCTATGCGATGTGCGGACAACGATTTGTCTAAGTATGACATGAAATATAATAATAAATACGGAGGTGTGCCAAAATTACGTACACGTAGGGTGATAGAATAGGATCAGAACTTCTGTATTATACCACCCAAGTTACCATAAAAACTTAGGTTTTGGAAATATGGCTGATTAAAGTAGTCGCATTGAGATGTGCGGACAGTGATTTGTCGAAGTTTGACACGAAATATAAAAAAATACGGAGGTGTGCCAACATGACGTACACATAGGATGATAGAATAGGTCCAGAACTTTAGTACTATACCACCCAAGTTACTGTAAAAACTTAGGTTTTGGAAATATGGCTGATTAAAGTAGTCGCATTGAGATGTGCGGACAGCGATTTGTCTAAGTTTTACATGAAATATAAAAATAAATACGGAATTGTGGATACATGACGTACAAATAGGGTGATAAAATAGGACCAGAACTTCTATATTATACCACCTACGTTACCGTAAAAACTTAGGTTTTGGAAATATGGGTGATTAAATTAGTCGCTATGCGATGTGCGGACAACGATTTGTCGAAGTTTGACACGAAATATAAAAGAAATACGGAGGTGTGCCAACATGACGTACACATAGGATGATAAAATAGGTCCAGAACTTTAGTACTATACCACCCAAGTTACCGTAAAAACTTAGGTTTTGGAAATATGGGTGATTAAATTAGTCGCTATGCGATGTGCGGACAACGATTTCTCTAAGTTTGACATGAAATATAAAAATAAATACGGAGGTGTGCCAACATTACGTACACGGAGGGTGATAGAATAGGACCAGAACTTCTGTATTACACCACCCAAGTTACCGTAAAAACTTAGGTTTTGGAAATATGGCTGATTAAAGTAGTCGCATTGAGATGTGCGGACAGAGATTTGTCGAAGTTTGACACGAAATATAAAAAAAATACGGAGGTGTGCCAACATGACGTACACATAGGATGATAGAATAGGTCCAGAACTTTAGTACTATACCACCCAAATTACCGTAAAAACTTAGGTTTTGGAAATACGGGTGATTAAAATAGTCGCTTTGGATGTGTGGACAGTGATCCACCTAAGTTTGACATAAAATATAAAAGAAATACGGCAGTGTGTCAGCATGACGTACACGTAGGGTGATGAAATAGGACCAAAAATTCTGTATTATACCACCCAAGTTACCGTAAAAACTTAGGTTTTGCAAATATGGCTGATTAAAGTAGTCGCATTGAGATGTGCGGACAGAGATTTGTCGAAGTTTGAAACGAAATATAAAAAAAATACGCAGGTGTGCTAACATGATGTACACATAGGATGATAGAATAGGTCCAGAACTTTAGTACTATACCACCCAAGTTACCTTAAAAACTTAGGTTTTGGAAATACGGGTGATTAAATTAGTCGCTATGCGATGTGCGGACAACGATTTGTCTAAGTTTGACATGAAATATAAAAATAAATACGGAATTGTGGATACATGACGTACACATAGGGTGATGGAATAGGACCAGAACTTCTGTATTATACCACCCAAGTTACCGTAAAAACTTAGGTTTTTGAAATATGGGTGATTAAATTAGTCGCTATGCGATGTGCGGACAACGATTTGTCTAAGTTTGACATGAAATATAAAAATAAATACGGAATTGTGGATACATGACGTACACATAGGGTGATAGAATAGGACCAGAACTTCTGTACTATACCACCCAAGTTACCTTAAAATCTTAGGTTTTGGATGTATGGGTGATTAAATTAGTCGCTATGCGATGTGCGGACAACGATTTGTCTAAGTATGACATGAAATATAATAATAAATACGGAGGTGTGCCAACATTACGTACACGTAGGGTGATAGAATAGGACCAGAACTTCTGTATTATACCACCCAAGTTACCATAAAAACTTAGGTTTTGGAAATATGGCTGATTAAAGTAGTCGCATTGAGATGTGCGGACAGAGATTTGTCGAAGTTTGACACGAAATATAAAAAAAATACGGAGGTGTGCCAACATGACGTACACATAGGATGATAGAATAGGTCCAGAACTTTAGTACTATACCACCCAAGTTACCGTAAAAACTTAGGTTTTGGAAATATGGCTGATTAAAGTAGTCGCATTGAGATGTGCGGACAGCGATTTGTCTAAGTTTTACATGAAATATAAAGATAAATACGGAATTGTGGATACATGACGTACAAATAGGGTGATAGAATAGGACCAGAACTTCTGTATTATACCACCTAAGATACCGTAAAAACTTAGGTTTTGGAAATATGGGTGATTAAATTAGTCGCTATGCGATGTGCGGACAACGATTTGTCGAAGTTTGACACGAAATATAAAAGAAATACGGAGGTGTGCCAACATGACGTACACATAGGATGATAAAATAGGTCCAGAACTTTAGTACTATACCACCCAAGTTACCGTAAAAACTTGGGTTTTGGAAATATGGGTGATTAAATTAGTCGCTATGCGATGTGCGGACAACGATTTGTCTAAGTTTGACATGAAATATAAAAATAAATACGGAGGTGTGCCAACATTACGTACACGGAGGGTGATAGAATAGGACCAGAACTTCTGTATTATACCACCCAAGTAATCGTAAAAACTTAGGTTTTGGAAATATGGCTGATTAAAGTAGTCGCATTGAGATGTGCGGACAGAGATTTGTCGAAGTTTGACACGAAATATAAAAAAAATACGGAGGTGTGCCAACATGACGTACACATAGGATGATAGAATAGGTCCAGAACTTTAGTACTATACCACCCAAGTTATCGTAAAAACTTAGGTTTTGGAAATACGGGTGATTAAAATAGTCGCATTGGATGTGTGGACAGTGATCCACCTAAGTTTGACATAAAATATAAAATAAATACGGCAGTGTGTCAGCATGACGTACACGTAGGGTGATGTAATAGGACCAGAACTTCTGTATTATACCACCCAAGTTACCGTAAAAACTTAGGTTTTGGAAATATGGCTGATTAAAATAGTCGCATTGAGATGTGCGGACAGAGATTTGTCGAAGTTTGACACGAAATATAAAAAAAATACGGAGGTGTGCCAACATGACGTACACATAGGATGATAGAATAGGTCCAGAACTTTAGTACTATACCACCCAAGTTACCTTAAAAACTTAGGTTTTGGAAATACGGGTGATTAAATTAGTCGCTATGCGATGTGCGGACAACGATTTTTCTAAGTTTGACATGAAATATAAAAATAAATACGGAATTGTGGATACATGACGTACACATAGGGTGATAGAATAGGACCAGAACTTCTGTATTATACCACCCAAGTTACCGTAAAAACTTAGGTTTTTGAAATATGGGTGATTAAATTAGTCGCTATGCGATGTGCGGACAACGATTTGTCTAAGTTTGACATGAAATATAAAAATAAATACGGAACTGTGGATACATGACGCACACATAGGGTGATAGAATGGGACCAGAACTTCTGTACTATACCACCCAAGTTACCTTAAAATCTTACGTTTTGGATATATGGGTGATTAAATTAGTCGCTATGCGATGTGCGGACAACGATTTGTCTAAGTATGACATGAAATATAATAATAAATACGGAGGTGTGCCAACATTACGTACACGTAGGGTGATAGAATAGGACCAGAACTTCTGTATTATACCACCCAAGTTACCGTAAAAACGTAGGTTTTGGAAATATGGCTGATTAAAGTAGTCGCATTGAGATGTGCGGACAGAGATTTGTCGAAGTTTGACACGAAATATAAAAAAATACGGAGGTGTGCCAACATGACGTACACATAGGATGATAGAATAGGTCCAGAACTTTAGTATTATACCACCCAAGTTACCGTAAAAACTTAGGTTTTGGAAATATGGGTGATTAAATTAGTCGCTATGCGATGTGCGGACAACGATTTGTCTAAGTTTGACATGAAATTTAAAATAAATACGGAAGTTTGCAAACATGACGTACACATAAGATGATAGAATAGGTCCAGAAATTCAGTATTATACCACCCAAGTTACCTTAAAAACTTAGGTTTTGGAAATACGGGTGATTAAATTAGTCGCTATGCGATGTGCGGACAACAATTTTTCAAAGTATGACATGAAATATAAAAAAAAATACGGAATTGTCGATACATGACATCCACATAGGGTGATATAATAGGACCAGAAATTTAGTATTATACCACCCAAGTTACCTTAAAAACTTAGGTTTTGGAAATACGGGTGATTAAAATAGTCGCTTTGGATGTGTGGACAGCGATCCACCTAAGTTTGACATAAAATATAAAATAAATACGGCAGTGTGTCAGCATGACGTACACGTAGGATGAAAGAATAGGACCAGAACTTTAGTACTATATCACCCAAGTTACCTTAAAAACTTAGGTTTTGGAAATATGGGTGATTAAATTAGTCGCTATGCGATGTGCGGACAACGATTTGTCTAAGTATGACATGAAATATAAAAAAATACGGAGGTGTGCCAACATAACGTACACATAGGATGATAGAATAGGTCCAGAACTTTAGTATTATACCACCCAAGTTACCGTAAAAACTTAGGTTTTGGAAATATGGGTGATTAAATTAGTCGCTATGCGATGTGCGGACAACGATTTGTCTAAGTTTGACATGAAATATAAAATAAATACGGAAGTTTGCAAACATGACGTACACATAAGATGATAGAATAGGTCCAGAAATTCAGTATTATACCACCCAAGTTACCTTAAAAACTTAGGTTTTCGAAATGTGGGTGATTAAATTAGTCGCTATGCGATGTGCGGACAACGATTTTTCAAAGTATGACATGAAATATAAAAATAAATACGGAATTGTGGATACATGACATCCACATAGGGTGATAAAATTGGACCAGAAATTTAGTATTATACCACCCAAGTTACCTTAAAAACTTAGGTTTTGGAAATATGGGTGATTAAATTAGTCGCTATGCGATGTGCGGACAGAGATTTGTCGAAGTTTGACACGAAATAAAAAAAAATACGGAGGTGTGCCAACATGACGTACACATAGGATGATAGAATAGGTCCAGAACTTTAGTACTATACCACCCAAGTTACCTTAAAAACTTAGGTTTTGGAAATACGGGTGATTAAAATAGTCGCTTTGGATGTGTGGACAGCGATCCACCTAAGTTTGACATAAAATATAAAATAAATACGGCAGTGTGTCAGCATGACGTACACGTAGGGTGATAGAATAGGACCAGAACTTCTGTATTATACCACCCAAGTTACCGTAAAAACTTAGGTTTTGGAAATATGGCTGATTAAAGTAGTCGCATTGAGATGTGCGGACAGAGATTTGTCTAAGTATGACATGAAATATAATAATAAATACGGAATTGTGGATACATGACGTACACATAGGGTGATACAATAGGACCTGAACTTCTGTATTATACCACCCAAGTTACCGTAAAAACTTAGGTTTTGGAAATATGGGTGATTAAATTAGTCGCTATGCGATGTGCGGACAACGATTTGTCTAAGTTTTACATGAAATATAAAAATAAATACGGAGGTGTGCCAACATGACGTACACATAGGATGATAGAATAGGTCCAGAACTTTAGTACTATACCACCAAAGTTACCTTAAAATTTAGGTTTTGGATATATGGGTGATTAAATTAGTCGCTATGCGATGTGCGGACAACGATTTGTCTAAGTATGACATGAAATATAATAATAAATACGGAGGTGTGCCAACATTACGTACACGTAGGGTGATAGAATAGGACCAGAACTTCTGTATTATACCACCCAAGTTACCATAAAAACTTAGGTTTTGGAAATATGGCTGATTAAAGTAGTCGCATTGAGATGTGCGGACAGAGATTTGTCGAAGTTTGACACGAAATATAAAAAAAATACGGAGGTGTGCCAACATGACGTACACATAGGATGATAAAATAGGTCCAGAACTTTAGTACTATACCACCCAAGTTACCGTAAAAACTTAGGTTTTGGAAATACGAGTGATTAAAATAGTCGCTTTGGATGTGTGGACAGTGATCCACCTAAGTTTGACATAAAATATAAAATAAATACGGCAGTGTGTCAGCATGACGTACACGTAGGGTGATAGAATAGGACCAGAACTTCTGTATTATACCACCCAAGTTACCGTAAAAACTTAGGTTTTGGAAATATGGCTGATTAAAGTAGTCGCATTGAGATGTGCGGACAGAGATTTGTCTAAGTTTGACATGAAATATAAAAATAAATACGGAATTGTGGATACATGACGTACACATAGGGTGATAGAATAGGACCAGAACTTCTGTATTATACCACCCAAGTTACCGTAAAAACTTAGGTTTTGGAAATATGGGTGATTAAATTAGTCGCTATGCGATGTGCGGACAACGATTTGTCTAAGTTTGACATGAAATATAAAAATAAATACGGAATTGTGGATACATGACGCACACATAGGGTGATAGAATAGGACCAGAACTTCTGTACTATACCACCCAAGTTACCTTAAAATCTTAGGTTTTGGATATATGGGTGATTAAATTAGTCGCTATGCGATGTGCGGACAACGATTTGTCTAAGTATGACATGAAATATAATAATAAATACGGAGGTGTGCCAACTATAGGTACACGTAGGGTGATAGAATAGGACCAGAACTTCTGTATTATACCACCCAAGTTACCGTAAAAACTTAGGTTTTTTAAATATGGCTGATTAAATTAGTCGCTATGCGATGTGCGGACAGAGATATGTCGAAGTTTGACACGAAATATAAAAAAATACGGAGGTGTGCCAACATGACGTACACATAGGATGATAGAATAGGTCCAGAACTTTAGTATTATACCACCCAAGTTACCGTAAAAACTTAGGTTTTGGAAATATGGGTGATTAAATTAGTCGCTATGCGATGTGCGGACAACGATTTGTCTAAGTTTGACATGAAATATAAAATAAATACGGAAGTTTGCAAACATGACGTACACATAGGATGATAGACTAGGTCCAGAACTTTAGTACTATACCACCCAAGTTACCTTAAAAACTTAGGTTTTGGAAATATGGGTGATTAAAATAGTCGCTTTGGATGTGTGGACAGCGATCCACCTAAGTTTGACATAAAATATAAAATAAATACGGCAGTGTGTCAGCATGACGTACACGTAGGATGAAAGAATAGGACCAGAACTTTAGTACTATACGACCCAAGTTACCTTAAAAACTTAGGTTTTGGAAATATGGGTGATTAAATTAGTCGCTATGCGATGTGCGGACAACGATTTGTCTAAGTATGACATGAAATATAATAATAAATACGGAATTGTGGATACATGACGTACACATAGGGTGATAGAATAGGACCAGAACGTCTGTATTATACCACCCAAGTTACCGTAAAAACTTAGGTTTTGGAAATATGGGTGATTAAATTAGTCGCTATGCGATGTGCGGACAACGATTTGTCTAAGTTTGACATGAAATATAAAAATAAATACGGAATTGTGGATACATGACGTACACATAGGGTGATAGAATAGGACCAGAACTTTAGTACTATACCACCAAAGTTACCTTAAAATTTAGGTTTTGGATATATGGGTGATTAAATTAGTCGCTATGCGATGTGCGGACAACGATTTGTCTAAGTATGACATGAAATATAATAATAAATACGGAGGTGTGCCAACATTACGTACACGTAGGGTGATAGAATAGGACCAGAACTTCTGTATTATACCACCCAAGTTACCATAAAAACTTAGGTTTTGGAAATATGGCTGATTAAAGTAGTCGCATTGAGATGTGCGGACAGAGATTTGTCGAAGTTTGACACGAAATATAAAAAAAATACGGAGGTGTGCCAACATGACGTACACATAGGATGATAAAATAGGTCCAGAACTTTAGTACTATACCACCCAAGTTACCGTAAAAACTTAGGTTTTGGAAATACGAGTGATTAAAATAGTCGCTTTGGATGTGTGGACAGTGATCCACCTAAGTTTGACATAAAATATAAAATAAATACGGCAGTGTGTCAGCATGACGTACACGTAGGGTGATAGAATAGGACCAGAACTTCTGTATTATACCACCCAAGTTACCGTAAAAACTTAGGTTTTGGAAATATGGCTGATTAAAGTAGTCGCATTGAGATGTGCGGACAGAGATTTGTCGAAGTTTGACACGAAATATAAAAAAATACGGAGGTGTGCCAACATGACGTACACATAGGATGATAGAATAGGTCCAGAACTTTAGTACTATACCACCCAAGTTACCTTAAAAACTTAGGTTTTGGAAATACGGGTGATTAAATTAGTCGCTATGCGATGTGCGGACAACGATTTGTCTAAGTTTGACATGAAATATAAAAATAAATACGGAATTGTGGATACATGACGTACACATAGGGTGATAGAATAGGACCAGAACTTCTGTATTATACCACCCAAGTTACCGTAAAAACTTAGGTTTTGGAAATATGGGTGATTAAATTAGTCGCTATGCGATGTGCGGACAACGATTTGTCTAAGTTTGACATGAAATATAAAAATAAATACGGAATTGTGGATACATGACGCACACATAGGGTGATAGAATAGGACCAGAACTTCTGTACTATACCACCCAAGTTACCTTAAAATCTTAGGTTTTGGATATATGGGTGATTAAATTAGTCGCTATGCGATGTGCGGACAACGATTTGTCTAAGTATGACATGAAATATAATAATAAATACGGAGGTGTGCCAACTATAGGTACACGTAGGGTGATAGAATAGGACCAGAACTTCTGTATTATACCACCCAAGTTACCGTAAAAACTTAGGTTTTTTAAATATGGCTGATTAAATTAGTCGCTATGCGATGTGCGGACAGAGATATGTCGAAGTTTGACACGAAATATAAAAAAATACGGAGGTGTGCCAACATGACGTACACATAGGATGATAGAATAGGTCCAGAACTTTAGTATTATACCACCCAAGTTACCGTAAAAACTTAGGTTTTGGAAATATGGGTGATTAAATTAGTCGCTATGCGATGTGCGGACAACGATTTGTCTAAGTTTGACATGAAATATAAAATAAATACGGAAGTTTGCAAACATGACGTACACATAGGATGATAGACTAGGTCCAGAACTTTAGTACTATACCACCCAAGTTACCTTAAAAACTTAGGTTTTGGAAATATGGGTGATTAAAATAGTCGCTTTGGATGTGTGGACAGCGATCCACCTAAGTTTGACATAAAATATAAAATAAATACGGCAGTGTGTCAGCATGACGTACACGTAGGATGAAAGAATAGGACCAGAACTTTAGTACTATACGACCCAAGTTACCTTAAAAACTTAGGTTTTGGAAATATGGGTGATTAAATTAGTCGCTATGCGATGTGCGGACAACGATTTGTCTAAGTATGACATGAAATATAATAATAAATACGGAATTGTGGATACATGACGTACACATAGGGTGATAGAATAGGACCAGAACGTCTGTATTATACCACCCAAGTTACCGTAAAAACTTAGGTTTTGGAAATATGGGTGATTAAATTAGTCGCTATGCGATGTGCGGACAACGATTTGTCTAAGTTTGACATGAAATATAAAAATAAATACGGAATTGTGGATACATGACGTACACATAGGGTGATAGAATAGGACCAGAACTTCTGTATTATACCACCCAAGTTACCGTAAAAACTTAGGTTTTGGAAATATGGGTGATTAAATTAGTCGCTATGCGATGAGCGGACAACGATTTGTCTAAGTTTGACATGAAATATAAAAATAAATACGGAATTGTGGATACATGACGTACACATAGGATGATAAAATAGGTCCAGAACTTTAGTACTATATCACCCAAGTTACCGTAAAAACTTAGGTTTTGGAAATACGAGTGATTAAAATAGTCGCTTTGGATGTGTGGACAGTGATCCACCTAAGTTTGACATAAAATATAAAATAAATACGGCAGTGTGTCAGCATGACGTACACGTAGGGTGATAGAATAGGACCAGAACTTCTGTATTATACCACCCAAGTTACCGTAAAAACTTAGGTTTTGGAAATATGGCTGATTAAAGTAGTCGCATTGAGATGTGCGGACAGAGATTTGTCGAAGTTTGACACGAAATATAAAAAAAATACGGAGGTGTGCCAACATGACGTACACATAGGATGATAGAATAGGTCCAGAACTTTAGTACTATACCACCCAAGTTACCTTAAAAACTTAGGTTTTGGAAATACGGGTGATTAAATTAGTCGCTATGCGATGTGCGGACAACGATTTGTCTAAGTTTGACATGAAATATAAAAATAAATACGGAATTGTGGATACATGACGTACACATAGGGTGATAGAATAGGACCAGAACTTCTGTATTATACCACCCAAGTTACCGTAATAACTTAGGTTTTGGAAATATGGGTGATTAAATTAGTCGCTATGCGATGTGCGGACAACGATTTGTCTAAGTTTGACATGATATATAAAAATAAATACGGAGGTGTGCCAACATAACGTACACATAGGATGATAGAATAGGTCCAGAACTTTAGTATTATACCACCCAAGTTACCTTAAAAACTTAGGTTTTGGAAATACGGGTAATTAAAATAGTCGCTTTGGATGTGTGGACAGCGATCCACCTAAGTTTGACATAAAATATAAAATAAATACGGCAGTGTGTCAGCATGACGTACACGTAGGATGAAAGAATAGGACCAGAACTTTAGTACTATATCACCCAAGTTACCTTAAAAACTTAGGTTTTGGAAATATGGGTGATTAAATTAGTCGCTATGCGATGTGCGGACAACGATTTGTCTAAGTATGACATGAAATATAAAAAAATACGGAGGTGTGCCAACATAACGTACACATAGGATGATAGAATAGGTCCAGAACTTTAGTATTATACCACCCAAGTTACCGTAAAAACTTAGGTTTTGGAAATATGGGTGATTAAATTAGTCGCTATGCGATGTGCGGACAACGATTTGTCTAAGTTTGACATGAAATATAAAATAAATACGGAAGTTTGCAAACATGACGTACACATAAGATGATAGAATAGGTCCAGAAATTCAGTATTATACCACCCAAGTTACCTTAAAAACTTAGGTTTTCGAAATATGGGTGATTAAATTAGTCGCTATGCGATGTGCGGACAGAGATTTGTCGAAGTTTGACACGAAATAAAAAAAAATACGGAGGTGTGCCAACATGACGTACACATAGGATGATAGAATAGGTCCAGAACTTTAGTACTATACCACCCAAGTTACCTTAAAAACTTAGGTTTTGGAAATACGGGTGATTAAAATAGTCGCTTTGGATGTGTGGACAGCGATCCACCTAAGTTTGACATGAAATATAAAAATAAATACGGAACTGTGGATACATGACGCACACATAGGGTGATAGAATGGGACCAGAACTTCTGTACTATACCACCCAAGTTACCTTAAAATCTTACGTTTTGGATATATGGGTGATTAAATTAGTCGCTATGCGATGTGCGGACAACGATTTGTCTAAGTATGACATGAAATATAATAATAAATACGGAGGTGTGCCAACATTACGTACACGTAGGGTGATAGAATAGGACCAGAACTTCTGTATTATACCACCCAAGTTACCGTAAAAACGTAGGTTTTGGAAATATGGCTGATTAAAGTAGTCGCATTGAGATGTGCGGACAGAGATTTGTCGAAGTTTGACACGAAATATAAAAAAATACGGAGGTGTGCCAACATGACGTACACATAGGATGATAGAATAGGTCCAGAACTTTAGTATTATACCACCCAAGTTACCGTAAAAACTTAGGTTTTGGAAATATGGGTGAATTAATTAGTCGCTATGCGATGTGCGGACAACGATTTGTCTAAGTTTGACATGAAATTTAAAATAAATACGGAAGTTTGCAAACATGACGTACACATAAGATGATAGAATAGGTCCAGAAATTCAGTATTATACCACCCAAGTTACCTTAAAAACTTAGGTTTTGGAAATACGGGTGATTAAAATAGTCGCTTTGGATGTGTGGACAGCGATCCACCTAAGTTTGACATAAAATATAAAATAAATACGGCAGTGTGTCAGCATGACGTACACGTAGGATGAAAGAATAGGACCAGAACTTTAGTACTATACCACCCAAGTTACCTTAAAAACTTAGGTTTTGGAAATATGGGTGATTAAATTAGTCGCTATGCGTTGTGCGGACAACGATTTGTCTAAGTATGACATGAAATATAATAATAAATACGGAATTGTGGATACATGACGTACACATAGGGTGATAGAATAGGACCAGAACGTCTGTATTATACCACCCAAGTTACCGTAAAAACTTAGGTTTTGGAAATATGGGTGATTAAATTAGTCGCTATGCGATGTGCGGACAACGATTTGTCTAAGTTTGACATGAAATATAAAAATAAATACGGAATTGTGGATACATGACGTACACATAGGGTGATAGAATAGGACCAGAACTTCTGTATTATACCACCCAAGTTACCGTAAAAACCTAGGTTTTGGAAATATGGGTGATTAAATTAGTCGCTATGCGATGAGCGGACAACGATTTGTCTAAGTTTGACATGAAATATAAAAATAAATACGGAATTGTGGATACATGACGTACACATAGGATGATAAAATAGGTCCAGAACTTTAGTACTATACCACCCAAGTTACCGTAAAAACTTAGGTTTTGGAAATACGAGTGATTAAAATAGTCGCTTTGGATGTGTGGACAGTGATCCACCTAAGTTTGACATAAAATATAAAATAAATACGGCAGTGTGTCAGCATGACGTACACGTAGGGTGATAGAATAGGACCAGAACTTCTGTATTATACCACCCAAGTTACCGTAAAAACTTAGGTTTTGGAAATATGGCTGATTAAAGTAGTCGCATTGAGATGTGCGGACAGAGATTTGTCGAAGTTTGACACGAAATATAAAAAAAATACGGAGGTGTGCCAACATGACGTACACATAGGATGATAGAATAGGTCCAGAACTTTAGTACTATACCACCCAAGTTACCTTAAAAACTTAGGTTTTGGAAATACGGGTGATTAAATTAGTCGCTATGCGATGTGCGGACAACGATTTGTCTAAGTTTGACATGAAATATAAAAATAAATACGGAATTGTGGATACATGACGTACACATAGGGTGATAGAATAGGACCAGAACTTCTGTATTATACCACCCAAGTTACCGTAATAACTTAGGTTTTGGAAATATGGGTGATTAAATTAGTCGCTATGCGATGTGCGGACAACGATTTGTCTAAGTTTGACATGATATATAAAAATAAATACGGAGGTGTGCCAACATAACGTACACATAGGATGATAGAATAGGTCCAGAACTTTAGTATTATACCACCCAAGTTACCTTAAAAACTTAGGTTTTGGAAATACGGGTGATTAAAATAGTCGCTTTGGATGTGTGGACAGCGATCCACCTAAGTTTGACATAAAATATAAAATAAATACGGCAGTGTGTCAGCATGACGTACACGTAGGATGAAAGAATAGGACCAGAACTTTAGTACTATACCACCCAAGTTACCTTAAAAACTTAGGTTTTGGAAATATGGGTGATTAAATTAGTCGCTATGCGATGTGCGGACAACGATTTGTCTAAGTATGACATGAAATATAATAATAAATACGGAATTGTGGATACATGACGTACACATAGGGTGATAGAATAGGACCAGAACGTCTGTATTATACCACCCAAGTTACCGTAAAAACTTAGGTTTTGGAAATATGGGTGATTAAATTAGTCGCTCTGCGATGTGCGGACAACGATTTGTCTAAGTTTGACATGAAATATAAAAATAAATACGGAATTGTGGATACATGACGTACACATAGGGTGATAGAATAGGACCAGAACTTCTGTATTATACCACCCAAGTTACCGTAAAAACTTAGGTTTTGGAAATATGGGTGATTAAATTAGTCGCTATGCGATGAGCGGACAACGATTTGTCTAAGTTTGACATGAAATATAAAAATAAATACGGAATTGTGGATACATGACGTACACATAGGATGATAAAATAGGTCCAGAACTTTAGTACTATACCACCCAAGTTACCGTAAAAACTTAGGTTTTGGAAATACGAGTGATTAAAATAGTCGCTTTGGATGTGTGGACAGTGATCCACCTAAGTTTGACATAAAATATAAAATAAATACGGCAGTGTGTCAGCATGACGTACACGTAGGGTGATAGAATAGGACCAGAACTTCTGTATTATACCACCCAAGTTACCGTAAAAACTTAGGTTTTGGAAATATGGCTGATTAAAGTAGTCGCATTGAGATGTGCGGACAGAGATTTGTCGAAGTTTGACACGAAATATAAAAAAAATACGGAGGTGTGCCAACATGACGTACACATAGGATGATAGAATAGGTCCAGAACTTTAGTACTATACCACCCAAGTTACCTTAAAAACTTAGGTTTTGGAAATACGGGTGATTAAATTAGTCGCTATGCGATGTGCGGACAACGATTTGTCTAAGTTTGACATGAAATATAAAAATAAATACGGAATTGTGGATACATGACGTACACATAGGGTGATAGAATAGGACCAGAACTTCTGTATTATACCACCCAAGTTACCGTAATAACTTAGGTTTTGGAAATATGGGTGATTAAATTAGTCGCTATGCGATGTGCGGACAACGATTTGTCTAAGTTTGACATGATATATAAAAATAAATACGGAGGTGTGCCAACATAACGTACACATAGGATGATAGAATAGGTCCAGAACTTTAGTATTATACCACCCAAGTTACCTTAAAAACTTAGGTTTTGGAAATACGGGTGATTAAAATAGTCGCTTTGGATGTGTGGACAGCGATCCACCTAAGTTTGACATAAAATATAAAATAAATACGGCAGTGTGTCAGCATGACGTACACGTAGGATGAAAGAATAGGACCAGAACTTTAGTACTATATCACCCAAGTTACCTTAAAAACTTAGGTTTTGGAAATATGGGTGATTAAATTAGTCGCTATGCGATGTGCGGACAACGATTTGTCTAAGTATGACATGAAATATAAAAAAATACGGAGGTGTGCCAACATAACGTACACATAGGATGATAGAATAGGTCCAGAACTTTAGTATTATACCACCCAAGTTACCGTAAAAACTTAGGTTTTGGAAATATGGGTGATTAAATTAGTCGCTATGCGATGTGCGGACAACGATTTGTCTAAGTTTGACATGAAATATAAAATAAATACGGAAGTTTGCAAACATGACGTACACATAAGATGATAGAATAGGTCCAGAAATTCAGTATTATACCACCCAAGTTACCTTAAAAACTTAGGTTTTCGAAATATGGGTGATTAAATTAGTCGCTATGCGATGTGCGGACAACGATTTTTCAAAGTATGACATGAAATATAAAAATAAATACGGAATTGTGGATACATGACATCCACATAGGGTGATAAAATTGGACCAGAAATTTAGTATTATACCACCCAAGTTACCTTAAAAACTTAGGTTTTGGAAATATGGGTGATTAAATTAGTCGCTATGCGATGTGCGGACAGAGATTTGTCGAAGTTTGACACGAAATAAAAAAAAATACGGAGGGTGTGCCAACATGACGTACACATAGGATGATAGAATAGGTCCAGAACTTTAGTACTATACCACCCAAGTTACCTTAAAAACTTAGGTTTTGGAAATACGGGTGATTAAAATAGTCGCTTTGGATGTGTGGACAGCGATCCACCTAAGTTTGACATGAAATATAAAAATAAATACGGAACTGTGGATACATGACGCACACATAGGGTGATAGAATGGGACCAGAACTTCTGTACTATACCACCCAAGTTACCTTAAAATCTTACGTTTTGGATATATGGGTGATTAAATTAGTCGCTATGCGATGTGCGGACAACGATTTGTCTAAGTATGACATGAAATATAATAATAAATACGGAGGTGTGCCAACATTACGTACACGTAGGGTGATAGAATAGGACCAGAACTTCTGTATTATACCACCCAAGTTACCGTAAAAACGTAGGTTTTGGAAATATGGCTGATTAAAGTAGTCGCATTGAGATGTGCGGACAGAGATTTGTCGAAGTTTGACACGAAATATAAAAAAATACGGAGGTGTGCCAACATGACGTACACATAGGATGATAGAATAGGTCCAGAACTTTAGTATTATACCACCCAAGTTACCGTAAAAACTTAGGTTTTGGAAATATGGGTGATTAAATTAGTCGCTATGCGATGTGCGGACAACGATTTGTCTAAGTTTGACATGAAATTTAAAATAAATACGGAAGTTTGCAAACATGACGTACACATAAGATGATAGAATAGGTCCAGAAATTCAGTATTATACCACCCAAGTTACCTTAAAAACTTAGGTTTTGGAAATACGGGTGATTAAATTAGTCGCTATGCGATGTGCGGACAACAATTTTTCAAAGTATGACATGAAATATAAAAAAAAATACGGAATTGTCGATACATGACATCCACATAGGGTGATAAAATAGGACCAGAAATTTAGTATTATACCACCCAAGTTACCTTAAAAACTTAGGTTTTGGAAATACGGGTGATTAAAATAGTCGCTTTGGATGTGTGGACAGCGATCCACCTAAGTTTGACATAAAATATAAAATAAATACGGCAGTGTGTCAGCATGACGTACACGTAGGATGAAAGAATAGGACCAGAACTTTAGTACTATATCACCCAAGTTACCTTAAAAACTTAGGTTTTGGAAATATGGGTGATTAAATTAGTCGCTATGCGATGTGCGGACAACGATTTGTCTAAGTATGACATGAAATATAAAAAAATACGGAGGTGTGCCAACATAACGTACACATAGGATGATAGAATAGGTCCAGAACTTTAGTATTATACCACCCAAGTTACCGTAAAAACTTAGGTTTTGGAAATATGGGTGATTAAATTAGTCGCTATGCGATGTGCGGACAACGATTTGTCTAAGTTTGACATGAAATATAAAATAAATACGGAAGTTTGCAAACATGACGTACACATAAGATGATAGAATAGGTCCAGAAATTCAGTATTATACCACCCAAGTTACCTTAAAAACTTAGGTTTTCGAAATATGGGTGATTAAATTAGTCGCTATGCGATGTGCGGACAACGATTTTTCAAAGTATGACATGAAATATAAAAATAAATACGGAATTGTGGATACATGACATCCACATAGGGTGATAAAATTGGACCAGAAATTTAGTATTATACCACCCAAGTTACCTTAAAAACTTAGGTTTTGGAAATATGGGTGATTAAATTAGTCGCTATGCGATGTGCGGACAGAGATTTGTCGAAGTTTGACACGAAATAAAAAAAAATACGGAGGTGTGCCAACATGACGTACACATAGGATGATAGAATAGGTCCAGAACTTTAGTACTATACCACCCAAGTTACCTTAAAAACTTAGGTTTTGGAAATACGGGTGATTAAAATAGTCGCTTTGGATGTGTGGACAGCGATCCACCTAAGTTTGACATAAAATATAAAATAAATACGGCAGTGTGTCAGCATGACGTACACGTAGGGTGATAGAATAGGACCAGAACTTCTGTATTATACCACCCAAGTTACCGTAAAAACTTAGGTTTTGGAAATATGGCTGATTAAAGTAGTCGCATTGAGATGTGCGGACAGAGATTTGTCTAAGTATGACATGAAATATAATAATAAATACGGAATTGTGGATACATGACGTACACATAGGGTGATACAATAGGACCTGAACTTCTGTATTATACCACCCAAGTTACCGTAAAAACTTAGGTTTTGGAAATATGGGTGATTAAATTAGTCGCTATGCGATGTGCGGACAACGATTTGTCTAAGTTTTACATGAAATATAAAAATAAATACGGAGGTGTGCCAACATGACGTACACATAGGATGATAGAATAGGTCCAGAACTTTAGTACTATACCACCAAAGTTACCTTAAAATTTAGGTTTTGGATATATGGGTGATTAAATTAGTCGCTATGCGATGTGCGGACAACGATTTGTCTAAGTATGACATGAAATATAATAATAATACGGAGGTGTGCCAACATTACGTACACGTAGGGTGATAGAATAGGACCAGAACTTCTGTATTATACCACCCAAGTTACCATAAAAACTTAGGTTTTGGAAATATGGCTGATTAAAGTAGTCGCATTGAGATGTGCGGACAGAGATTTGTCGAAGTTTGACACGAAATATAAAAAAAATACGGAGGTGTGCCAACATGACGTACACATAGGATGATAAAATAGGTCCAGAACTTTAGTACTATACCACCCAAGTTACCGTAAAAACTTAGGTTTTGGAAATACGAGTGATTAAAATAGTCGCTTTGGATGTGTGGACAGTGATCCACCTAAGTTTGACATAAAATATAAAATAAATACGGCAGTGTGTCAGCATGACGTACACGGTAGGGGTGATAGAATAGGACCAGAACTTCTGTATTATACCACCCAAGATACCGTAAAAACTTAGGTTTTGGAAATATGGCTGATTAAAGTAGTCGCATTGAGATGTGCGGACAGAGATTTGTCGAAGTTTGACACGAAATATAAAAAAATACGGAGGTGTGCCAACATGACGTACACATAGGGTGATAGAATAGGACCAGAACTTCTGTATTATACCACCCAAGTTACCGTAATAACTTAGGTTTTGGAAATATGGGTGATTAAATTAGTCGCTATGCGATGTGCGGACAACGATTTGTCTAAGTTTGACATGATATATAAAAATAAATACGGAGGTGTGCCAACATGACGTACACATAGGATGATAGAATAGGTCCAGAACTTTAGTACTATACCACCCAAGTACCTTAAAAACTTAGGTTTTGGAAATACGGGTGATTAAATTAGTCGCTATGCGATGTGCGGACAACGATTTGTCTAAGTTTGACATGAAATATAAAAATAAATACGGAATTGTGGATACATGACGCACACATAGGGTGATAGAATAGGACCAGAACTTCTGTTCTATACCACCCAAGTTACCTTAAAATCTTAGGTTTTGGATATATGGGTGATTAAATTAGTCGCTATGCGATGTGCGGACAACGATTTGTCTAAGTATGACATGAAATATAATAATAAATACGGAGGTGTGCCAACTATAGGTACACGTAGGGTGATAGAATAGGACCAGAACTTCTGTATTATACCACCCAAGTTACCGTAAAAACTTAGGTTTTTGAAATATGGCTGATTAAATTAGTCGCTATGCGATGGTGCGGACAGAGATATGTCGAAGTTTGACACGAAATATAAAAAAATACGGAGGTGTGCCAACATGACGTACACATAGGATGATAGAATAGGTCCAGAACTTTAGTATTATACCACCCAAGTTACCGTAAAAACTTAGGTTTTGGAAATATGGGTGATTAAATTAGTCGCTATGCGATGTGCGGACAACGATTTGTCTAAGTTTGACATGAAATATAAAATAAATACGGAAGTTTGCAAACATGACGTACACATAGGATGATAGAATAGGTCCAGAACTTTAGTACTATACCACCCAAGTTACCTTAAAAACTTAGGTTTTGGAAATACGGGTGATTAAAATAGTCGCTTTGGATGTGTGGACAGCGATCCACCTAAGTTTGACATAAAATATAAAATAAATACGGCAGTGTGTCAGCATGACGTACACGTAGGATGAAAGAATAGGACCAGAACTTTAGTACTATACCACCCAAGTTACCTTAAAAACTTAGGTTTTGGAAATATGGGTGATTAAATTAGTCGCTATGCGATGTGCGGACAACGATTTGTCTAAGTATGACATGAAATATAATAATAAATACGGAATTGTGGATACATGACGTACACATAGGGTGATAGAATAGGACCAGAACTTCTGTATTATACCACCCAAGTTACCGTAAAAACTTAGGTTTTGGAAATATGGGTGATTAAATTAGTCGCTATGCGATGAGCGGACAACGATTTGTCTAAGTTTGACATGAAATATAAAAATAAATACGGAATTGTGGATACATGACGTACACATAGGATGATAAAATAGGTCCAGAACTTTAGTACTATACCACCCAAGTTACCGTAAAAACTTAGGTTTTGGAAATACGAGTGATTAAAATAGTCGCTTTGGATGTGTGGGACAGCGATCCACCCTAAGTTTGACATAAAATATAAAATAAATACGGCAGTGTGTCAGCATGACGTACACGTAGGGTGATAGAATAGGACCAGAACTTCTGTATTATACCACCCAAGTTACCGTAAAAACTTAGGTTTTGGAAATATGGCTGATTAAAGTAGTCGCATTGAGATGTGCGGACAGAGATTTGTCGAAGTTTGACACGAAATATAAAAAAAATACGGAGGTGTGCCAACATGACGTACACATAGGATGATAGAATAGGTCCAGAACTTTAGTACTATACCACCCAAGTTACCTTAAAAACTTAGGTTTTGGAAATACGGGTGATTAAATTAGTCGCTATGCGATGTGCGGACAACGATTTGTCTAAGTTTGACATGAAATATAAAAATAAATACGGAATTGTGGATACATGACGTACACATAGGGTGATAGAATAGGACCAGAACTTCTGTATTATACCACCCAAGTTACCGTAATAACTTAGGTTTTGGAAATATGGGTGATTAAATTAGTCGCTATGCGATGTGCGGACAACGATTTGTCTAAGTTTGACATGAAATATAAAAATAAATACGGAATTGTGGATACATGACGCACACATAGGGTGATAGAATAGGACCAGAACTTCTGTACTATACCACCCAAGTTACCTTAAAATCTTAGGTTTTGGATATATGGGTGATTAAATTAGTCGCTATGCGATGTGCGGACAACGATTTGTCTATGTATGACATGAAATATAATAATAAATACGGAGGTGTGCCAACTATAGGTACACGTAGGGTGATAGAATAGGACCAGAACTTCTGTATTATACCACCCAAGTTACCGTTAAAACTTAGGTTTTGGAAATATGGCTGATTAAAGTAGTCGCATTGAGATGTGCGGACAGAGATTTGTCGAAGTATGACATAAAAAATAAAATAAATACGGAAGTGTGCCAACATGACGTACACATAGGATGATAGAATAGGTCCTGAAATTTAGTATAATACCACCCAAGTTACCTTAAAAACTTAGGTTTTGGAAATATGGGTGATTAAATTAGTCGCTATGCGATGTGCGGACAACGATTTGTCTAAGTTTGACATGAAATATAAAAATAAATACGGAATTGTGGATACATGACGTACACATAGGGTGATAGAATAGGACCAGAACTTCTGTATTATACCACCCAAGTTACCGTAAAAACTTAGGTTTTGTAAATATGGGTGATTAAATTAGTCGCTATGCGATGTGCGGACAACGATTTGTCTAAGTATGACATGAAATATAATAATAAATACGGAGGTGTGCCAACATTACGTACACGTAGGGTGATAGAATAGGACCAGAACTTCTGTATTATACCACCCAAGTTACCGTAAAAACTTAGGTTTTGGAAATATGGGTAATTATATTAGTCGCTATGCCATGTGCGGACAACGATTTTTCTAAGTTTGACATGAAATATAAAATAAATACGGAAGTTTGCAAACATGACGTACACATAAGATGATAGAATAGGTCCTGAAATTTAGTACTATACCACCCAAGTTACCTTAAAAACTTAGGTTTTGGAAATATGGGTGATTAAATTAGTCCCTATGCGATGTGCGGACAACGATTTGTCTAAGTATGACATGAAATATAATAATAAATACGGAAGTGTGCCAACATTACGTACATATAGGGTGATAGAATAGGACCAGAACTTCTGTATTATACCACCCAAGTTACCGTAAAAACTTAGGTTTTTGAAATATGGCTGATTAAATTAGTCGCTATGCGATGTGCGGACAGAGATTTGTCGAAGTTTGACACGAAATATAAAAAATACGGAGGTGTGCCAACATGACGTACACATAGGATGATAGAATAGGTCCAGAACTTTAGTACTATACCACCCAAGTTACCTTAAAAACTTAGGTTTTGGAAATACGGGTGATTAAAATAGTCGCTTTGGATGTGTGGACAGCGATCCACCTAAGTTTGACATAAAATATAAAATAAATACGGAATTGTGGATACATGACGTACACATAGGGTGATAGAATAGGACCAGAACTTCTGTATTATACCACCCAAGTTACCGTAAAAACTTAGGTTTTTGAAATATGGGTGATTAAATTAGTCGCTATGCGATGTGCGGACAACGATTTGTCTAAGTTTGACATAAAATATAAAAATAAATACGGAATTGTGGATACATGACGTACACATAGGGTGATAGAATAGGACCAGAACTTCTGTATTATACCACCCAAGTTACCGTAAAAACCTAGGTTTTGGAAATATGGGTGATTAAATTAGTCGCTATGCGATGTGCGGACAACGATTTGTCTAAGTTTGACATGAAATATAAAATAAATACGGAAGTTTGCAAACATGACGTACACATAGGATGATAGAATAGGTCCAGAACTTTAGTATTATACAACCCAAGTTACCGTAAAAATACGGAAGTTTGCAAACATGACGTACACATAAGATGATAGAATAGTTCCAGAAATTCAGTATTATACCACCCAAGTTACCTTAAAAACTTAGGTTTTGGAAATATGGGTGATTAAATTAGTCGCTATGCGATGTGCGGACAACGATTTTTCAAAGTATGACATGAAATATAAAAATAAATACGGAATTGTGGATACATGACATCCACATAGGGTGATAAAATAGGACCAAAAATTTAGTATTATACCACCCAAGTTACCTTAAAAACTTAGGTTTTGGAAATATGGGTGATTAAATTAGTCGCTATGCGATGTGCGGACAACGATTTGTCTAAGTTTGACATGAAATATAAAAATAAATACGGAATTGTGGATACATGACGTACACATTGGGTGATAGAATAGGATTAGAACTATATTATTATACCACTCAGGTTACCGTCAAAACTTAGGTTTTGGAAATACGGGTGATTATAATAGTCGCTTTGGATGTGTGGACAGCGATCCACCTAAGTTTGACATAAAATATAAAATAAATACGGCAGTGTGTCAGCATGACGTACACGTAGAATGAAAGAATAGGACCAGAACTTTAGTACTATACCACCCAAGTTACCTTAAAAACTTAGGTTTTGGAAATATGGGTGATTAAATTAGTCGCTATGCGATGTGCGGACAACGATTTGTCTAAGTATGACATGAAATATAATAATCAATACGAAAGTGTGCCAACATTACGTACATATAGGGTGATAGAATAGGACCAGAACTTCTGTATTATACCACCCAAGTTACCGTAAAAACTTAGGTTTTGGAAATATGGCTGATTAAAGTAGTCGCATTGAGATGTGCGGACAGAGATTTGTCGAAGTTTGACACGAAATATAAAAAAAATACGGAGGTGTGCCAACATGACGTACACATAGGATGATAGAATAGGTCCAGAACTTTAGTACTATACCACCCAAGTTACCTTAAAAACTTAGGTTTTGGAAATACGGGTGATTAAAATAGTCGCTTTGGATGTGTGGACAGCGATCCACCTAAGTTTGACATAAAATATAAAATAAATACGGCAGTGTGTCAGCATGACGTACACGTAGGATGAAAGAATAGGACCAGAACTTTAGTACTATACCACCCAAGTTACCTTAAAAACTTAGGTTTTGGAAATATGGGTGATTAAATTAGTCGCTATGCGATGTGCGGACAACGATTTGTCTAAGTATGACATGACATATAATAATAAATACGGAATTGTGGATACATGACGTACACATAGGGTGATAGAATAGGACCAGAACTTCTGTATTATACCACCCAAGTTACTGTAAAAACTTAGGTTTTGGAAATATGGGTGATTAAATTAGTCGCTATGCGATGAGCGGACAACGATTTGTCTAAGTTTGACATGAAATATAAAAATAAATACGGAATTGTGGATACATGACGTACACATAGGGTGATAGAATAGGACCAGAACTTCTGTATTATACCACCCAAGTTACCGTAAAAACTTAGGTTTTGGAAATATGGGTGATTAAATTAGTCGCTATGCGATGAGCGGACAACGATTTGTCTAAGTTTGACATGAAATATAAAAATAAATACGGAATTGTGGATACATGACGTACACATAGGATGATAGAATAGGTCCAGCACTTTAGTACTATACCACCCAAGTTACCTTAAAAACTTAGGTTTTGGAAATATGGCTGATTAAAGTAGTCGCATTGAGATTTGCGGACAGAGATTTGTCGAAGTTTGACACGAAATATAAAAAAAATACGAAGGTGTGCCAACATGACGTACACATAGGATGATAGAATAGGTCCAGAACTTTAGTACTTTACCACCCAAGTTACCTTAAAAACTTAGGTTTTGGAAATACGGGTGATTAAATTAGTCGCTATGCGATGTGCGGACAACGATTTGTCTAAGTTTGACATGAAATATAAAAATAAATACGGAATTGTGGATACATGACGTACACATAGGGTGATAGAATAGGACCAGAACTTCTGTATTATACCACCCAAGTTACCGTAAAAACTTAGGTTTTGGAAATATGAGTGATTAAATTAGTCGCTATGCGATGTGCGGACAACGATTTGTCTTAGTTTGACATGAAATATAAAAACAAATACGGATTTGTGGATACATGACGTACACATAGGGTGATAGAATCGGACCAGAACTTCTGTACTATACCACCCAAGTTACAATAAAATCATAGGTTTTGGATATATGGGTGATTAAATTAGTCGCTATACGATGTGCGGACAACGATTTGTCTAAGTATGACATGAAATATAATAATAAATACGGAGGTGTGCCAACATTACGTACACGTAGGGTGATAGAATAGGACCAGAACTTCTGTATTATACCACCCAAGTTACCGTAAAAACTTAGGTTTTGGAAATATGGCTGATTAAAGTAGTCGCATTGAGTTGTGCGGACAGAGATTTGTCGAAGTATGAAATGAAAAATAAAATAAATACGGAAGTGTGCCAACATGACGTACACAAAGGATGATAGAATAGGTCCTGAAATTTAGTATAATACCACCCAAGTTACCTTAAAAACTTAGGTTTTGGAAATATGGGTGATTAAATTAGTCGCTATGCGATGTGCGGACAACGATTTGTCTAAGTTTGACATGAAATATAAAAATAAATACGGAATTGTGGATACATGACGTACACATAGGGTGATAGAATAGGACCAGAACTTCTGTATTATACCATTCACGTTACCGTAAAAACTTAGGTTTTGTAAATATGGGTGATTAAATTAGTCGCTATGCGATGTGCGGACAACGATTTGTCTAAGTATGACATGAAATATAATAATAAATACGGAGGTGTGCCAACATTACGTACACGTAGGGTGATAGAATAGGACCAGAACTTCTGTATTATACCACCCAAGTTACCGTAAAAACTTAGGTTTTGGAAATATGGCTGATTAAAGTAGTCGCATTGAGATGTGCGGACAGAGATTTGTCGAAGTTTGACACGAAATATAAAAAAATACGGAGGTGTGCCAACATGACGTACACATAGGATGATAGAATAGGTCCAGAACTTTAGTACTATACCACCCAAGTTACCTTTAAAACTTAGGTTTTGGAAATATGGCTGATTAAAGTAGTCGCATTGAGATGTGTGGACAGCGATTTGTCAAAGTATGACATGAAAAATAAAATAAATACGGAAGTGTGCCAACATGACGTACTCATAGGATGATAGAATAGGTCCTGAAATTTAGTATTATACCACCCAAGTTACCTTAAAAACTTAGGTTTTGGAAATACGGGTGATTAAAATAGTCGCTTTGGATGTGTGGACAGCGATCCACCTAAGTTTGACATAAAATATAAAATAAATACGGCAGTGTGTCAGCATGACGTACACGTAGGATGAAAGAATAGGACCAGAACTTTAGTACTATACCACCCAAGTTACCTTAAAAACTTAGGTTTTGGAAATATGGCTGATTAAAGTAGTCGCATTGAGATGTGCGGACAGAGATTTGTCGAAGTTTGAAACGAAATATAAAAATAAATACGGAATTGTGGATACATGACGTACACATTTGGTGATAGAATAGGATTAGAACTATATTATTATACCACTCAGGTTACCGTCAAAACGTAGGTTTTGGAAATACGGGTGATTATAATAGTCGCTTTGGATGTGTGGACAGCGATCCACCTAAGTTTGACATAAAATATAAAATAAATACGGCAGTGTGTCAGCATGACGTACACGTAGGATGAAAGAATAGGACCAGAACTTTAGTACTATACCACCCAAGTTACCTTAAAAACTTAGGTTTTGGAAATATGGGTGATTAAATTAGTCGCTATGCGATGTGCGGACAACGATTTGTCTAAGTATGACATGAAATATAATAATCAATACGGAAGTGTGCCAACATTACGTACATATAGGGTGATAGAATAGGACCAGAACTTCTGTATTATACCACCCAAGTTACCGTAAAAACTTAGGTTTTGGAAATATGACTGATTAAAGTAGTCGCATTGAGATGTGCGGACAGAGATTTGTCGAAGTTTGACACGAAATATAAAAAAAATACGGAGGTGTGCCAACATGACGTACACATAGGATGATAGAATAGGTCCAGAACTTTAGTACTATACCACCCAAGTTACCTTAAAAACTTAGGTTTTGGAAATACGGGTGATTAAAATAGTCGCTTTGGATGTGTGGACAGCGATCCACCTAAGTTTGACATAAAATATAAAATAAATACGGCAGTGTGTCTGCATGACGTACACGTAGGATGAAAGAATAGGACCAGAACTTTAGTACTATACCACCCAAGTTACCTTAAATACTTAGGTTTTGGAAATATGGGTGATTAAATTAGTCGCTATGCGATGTGCGGACAACGATTTGTCTAAGTATGACATGAAATATAATAATAAATACGGAATTGTGGATACATGACGTACACATAGGGTGATAGAATAGGACCAGAACTTCTGTATTATACCACCCAAGTTACCGTAAAAACTTAGGTTTTGGAAATATGGGTGATTAAATTAGTCGCTATGCGATGTGCGGACAACGATTTGTCTAAGTTTGACATGAAATATAAAATAAATACGGAAGTGTGCAAACATGACGTACACATAAGATGATAAAATAGGTCCAAAAATTCAGTATTATACCACCCAAGTTACCTTAAAAACTTAGGTTTTGGAAATATGGGTGATTAAATTAGTCGCTATGCGATGTGCGGACAACGATTTTTTAAAGTATGACATGAAATATAAAAATAAATACGGAATTGTGGATACATGACGTACACATAGGATGATAGAATAGGTCCAGAACCTTAGTACTATACCACCCAAGTTACCGTAAAAACTTAGGTTTTGGAAATATGGGTGATTAAATTAGTCGCTATGCGATGTGCAGACAACGATTTGTCTAAGTTTGACATGAAATATAAAAATAAATACGGAATTGTGGATACATGACGTACACATAGGGTGATAGAATAGGACCAGAACTTCTGTATTATACCACCCAAGTTACCGTAAAAACTTAGGTTTTGGAAATATGGGTGATTAAATTAGTCGCTATGCGATGTGCGGACAACGATTTGTCTAAGTTTGACATGAAATATAAAAATAAATACGGAATTTTGGATACATGACGTACACATTGGGTGATAGAATAGGTCCAGAACTTTAGTACTATACAACCCAAGTTACCGTAAAAACTTAGGTTTTGGAAATATGGGTGATTAAATTAGTCGCTATGCGATGTGCGGACAACGATTTGTCTAAGTTTGACATGAAATATAAAAATAAATACGGAATTGTGGATACATGACGTACACATAGGGTGATAGAATAGGACCAGAACTTCTGTATTATACCACCCAAGTTACCGTAAAAACTTAGGTTTTGGAAATATGGCTGATTAAACTAGTCGCATTGAGATGTGCGGACAGAGATTTGTCGAAGTTTGACACGAAATATAAAAAAATACGGAGGTGTGCCAACATGACGTACACATAGGATGATAGAATAAGTCCAGAACTTTAGTACTATACCACCCAAGTTACCTTAAAAACTTTGGTTTTGGAAATACGGGTGATTAAAATAGTCGCATTGAGATGTGCGGACAGCGATTTGTCAAAGTATGACATGAAATATAAAAATAAATACGGAATTGTGGATACATGACATCCACATAGGGTGATAAAATAGGACCAGAAATTTAGTATTATACCACCCAAGTTACCTTAAAAACTTAGGTTTTGAAATATGGGTGATTAAATTAGTCGCTATGCGATGTGCGGACAACGATTTGTCTAAGTATGACATGAAATATAATAATAAATACGGAGGTGTGCCAACATTACGTACACGTAGAGTGATAGAATAGGACGAGAACTTCTGTATTATACCACCCAAGTTACCATAAAAACTTAGGTTTTGGAAATATGGCTGATTAAATTAGTCGCTATGCGATGTGCGGACAACGATTTGTCGAAGTTTGACACGAAATATAAAAAAAATACGGAGGTGTGCCAACATGACGTACACATAGGATGATAGAATAGGTCCAGAACTTTAGTACTATACCACCGAAGTTACCTTAAAAACTTAGGTTTTGGAAATACGGGTGATTAAAATAGTCGCTTTGGATGTGTGGACAGTGATCCACCTAAGTTTGATATAAAATATAAAATAAATACGCGAGTTTGCCAACAAGACGTACACATAGGGTGATAGAATAGGACCAGAACTTCTGTATTATACCACCCAAGTTACCGTAAAAACTTAGGTTTTGGAAATATGGCTGATTAAAGTAGTCGCTTTGCGATGGGCGGTCAGCGATTTGTCGAAGTTTGACACGAAATATAAAAAAAATACGGAAGTATTCCAACATGACGTACAAATAGTATGATAGAATAGGTCCAGAACTTTAGTACTATACCACCCAAGTTACCGTAAAAACTTAGGTTTTGGAAATATGGGTGATTAAAATAGTCGCTATGCGATGTGCGGACAACGATTTGTCTAAGTTTGACATGAAATATAAAAATAACTACGGAATTGTGGATACATGACGTACACATAGGGTGATAGAATAGGTCCTGAAATTTAGTATTATACCATATTATACCACCCAGGTTACCGTAAAAACTTAGGTTTTGGAAATATGGGTGATTAAATTAGTCGCTATGCGATGTGCGGACAACGATTTGTCTAAGTTTGACATGAAATATAAAAATAAATACGGAATTGTGGATACACGATGTACACATAGGGTGATAGAATAGGACCAGAACTTCTGTATTATACCACCCAAGTTACCGTAAAAACTTAGGTTTTGGAAATATGGGTGATTAAATTAGTCGCTATGCGGTGTGCGGACAACGATTTGTCTAAGTTTGACATGAAATATAAAAATAAATACGGAATTGTGGATACATGACGTACACATAGGGTGATAGAATAGGACCAGAACTTCTGCATTATACCACCCAAGTTACCGTAAAAACTTAGGTTTTGGAAAAATGGCTGATTAAAGTAGTCGCATTGAGATGTGCGGACAGAGATTTGTCGAAGTTTGACACGAAATATAAAAAAAATAAGGAAGTGTGCCAACATGACGTACACATAGGATGATAGAATAGGTCCAGAACTTTAGTACTATACCACCCAAGTTACCTTAAAAACTTAGGTTTTGGAAATACGGGTGATTAAAATAGTCGCTTTTGATGTGTGGACAATGATCCACCTAAGTTTGACATAAAATATAAAATAAATACGCGAGTGTGCCAACAAGACGTACACATAGGGTGATAGAATAGGACCAGAACTTCTGTATTATACCACCCAAGTTACCGTAAAAACTTAGGTTTTGGAAATATGGCTGATTAAAGTAGTCGCTTTGCGATGGGCGGACAGCGATTTGTCGAAGTTTGACACGAAATATAAAAAAATACGGAAGTGTTCCAACATGACGTACACATAGTATGATAGAATAGGTCCAGAACTTTAGTACTATACAACCCAAGTTACCGTAAAAACTTAGGTTTTGGAAATATGGGTGATTAAAATAGTCGCTATGCGATGTGCGGACAACGATTTGTCTAAGTTTGACATGAAATATAAAAAAAACTACGGAATTGTGGATACATGACGTACACATAGGGTGATAGAATAGGTCCTGAAATTTAGTATTATACCATATTATACCACCCAAGTTACCGTAAAAACTTAGGTTTTGGAAATATGGGTGATTAAATTAGTCGCTATCCGATGTGCGGACAACGATTTGTCTAAGTTTGACATGAAATATAAAAATAAATACGGAATTGTGGATACATGACGTACACATAGGGTGATAGAATAGGACCAGAACTTCTGTATTATACCACCCAAGTTACCGTAAAAGCTTAGGTTTTGGAAATATGGGTGATTAAATTAGTCGCTATGCGGTGTGCGGACAACGATTTGTCTAAGTTTGACATGAAATATAAAAATAAATACGGAATTGTGGATACATGACGTACACATAGGGTGATAGAATAGGACAAGAACTTCTGTATTACACCACCCAAGTTACCGTAAAAACTTAGGTTTTGGAAAAATGGCTGATTAAAGTAGTCGCATTGAGATGTGCGGACAGAGATTTGTCGAAGTTTGACACGAAATATAAAAAAAATACGGAAGTGTGCCAACATGACGTACACATAGGATGATAGAATAGGTCCAGAACTTTAGTATTATACCACCCAAGTTACCTTAAAAACTTAGGTTTTGGAAATACGGGTGATTAAAATAGTCGCTTTGGATGTGTGGACAGTGATCCACCTAAGTTTGACATAAAATATAAAATAAATACGCGAGTGTGCCAACAAGACGTACACATAGGGTGATAGAATAGGACCAGAACTTCTGTATTATACCACCCAAGTTACCGTAAAAACTTAGGTTTTGGAAATATGGCTGATTAAAGTAGTCGCTTTGCGATGGGCGGACAGCGATTTGTCGAAGTTTGACACGAAATATAAAAAAAATACGGAAGTGTTCCAACATGACGTACACATAGTATGATAGAATAGGTCCAGAACTTTAGTACTATACCACCCAAGTTACCGTAAAAACTTAGGTTTTGGAAATATGGGTGATTAAAATAGTCGCTATGCGATGTGCGGACAACGATTTGTCTAAGTTTGACATGAAATATAAAAATAACTACGGAATTGTGGATACATGACGTACACATAGGGTGATAGAATAGGTCCTGAAATTTAGTATTATACCATATTATACCACCCAAGTTACCGTAAAAACTTAGGTTTTGGAAATATGGGTGATTAAAATAGTCGCTATGCGATGTGCGGACAACGATTTGTCTAAGTTTGACATGAAATATAAAAATAAATACGGAATTGCGGATACATGACGTACACATAGGGTGATAGAATAGGACCAGAACTTCTGTATTATACCACCCAAGTTACCGTAAAAACTTAGGTTTTGGAAATATGGGTGATTAAATTAGTCGCTATGCGGTGTGCGGACAACGATTTGTCTAAGTTTGACATGAAATATAAAAATAAATACGGAATTGTGGATACATGACGTACACATAGGGTGATAGAATAGGACCAGAACTTCTGTATTATACCACCCAAGTTACCGTAAAAACTTAGGTTTTGGAAAAATGGCTGATTAAAGTAGTCGCACTGAGATGTGCGGACAGAGATTTGTCGAAGTTTGACACGAAATATAAAAAAAATACGGAAGTGTGCCAACATGACGTACACATAGGATGATAGAATAGGTCCAGAACTTTAGTACTATACCACCCAAGTTACCTTAAAAACTTAGGTTTTGGAAATACGGGTGATTAAAATAGTCGCTTTGGATGTGTGGACAGTGATCCACCTAAGTTTGACATAAAATATAAAATAAATACGCGAGTGTGCCAACAAGACGTACACATAGGGTGATAGAATAGGACCAGAACTTCTGTATTATACCACCCAAGTTACCGTAAAAACTTAGGTTTTGGAAATATGGCTGATTAAAGTAGTCGCTTTGCGATGGGCGGACAGCGATTTGTCGAAGTTTGACACGAAATATAAAAAAAATACGGAAGTGTTCCAACATGACGTACACATAGTATGATAGAATAGGTCCAGAACTTTAGTACTATACCACCCAAGTTACCGTAAAAACTTAGGTTTTGGAAATATGGGTGATTAAAATAGTCGCTATGCGATGTGCGGACAACGATTTGTCTAAGTTTGACATGAAATATAAAAATAAATACGGAACTGTGGATACATGACGAACACATAGGGTGATAGAATAGGACCAGAACTTCTGTATTATACCACCAAAGTTACCGTAAAAACTTAGGTTTTGGAAATATGGCTGATTAAAGTAGTCGCATTGAGATGTGCGGACAGAGATTTGTCGAAGTTTGACACGAAATATAAAAAAAATACGGAGGTGTGCCAACATGACGTACATATAGGATGATAGAATAGGTCCAGAACTTTAGTACTATACCACCCAAGTTACCTTAAAAACTTAGGTTTTGGAAATACGGGTGATTAAAATAGTCGCTTTGGATGTGTGGACAGTGATCCACCTAAGTTTGACATAAAATATAAAATAAATACGCGAGTGTGCCAACAAGACGTACACATAGGGTGATAGAATAGGACCAGAACTTCTGTATTATACCACCCAAGTTACCGTAAAAACTTAGGTTTTGGAAATATGGCTGATTAAAGTAGTCGCTTTGCGATGGGCGGACAGCGATTTGTCGACGTTTGACACGAAATATAAAAAAAATACGGAAGTGTTCCAACATGACGTACACATAGTATGATAGAATAGGTCCAGAACTTTAGTACTATACCACCCAATTTACCGTAAAAACTTAGGTTTTGGAAATATGGGTGATTAAAATAGTTACTATGCGATGTGCGGACAACGATTTGTCTAAGTTTGACATGAAATATAAAAATAAATACGGAATTGTGGATACATGACGTACACATAGGGTGATAGAATAGGTCCTGAAATTTAGTATTATACCATATTATACCACCCAAGTTACCGTAAAAACTTAGGTTTTGGAAATATGGCTGATTAAAGTAGTCGCATTGAGATGTGCGGACAGCGATTTGTCAAAATATGACATGAAAAATAAAATAAATACGGAAGTGTGCCAACATGACGTACACATATGATGATAGAATAGGTCCTGAAATTTAGTATTATACCACCCAAGTTACCTTAAAAACTTAGGTTTTGGAAATATGGGTGATAAAATTAGTCGCTATGCGATGTGCGGACAACGATTTGTCTAAGTTTGACATGAAATATAAAAATAAATACGGAATTGTGGATACATGACGTACACATAGGGTGATAGAATAGGACCAGAACTTCTGTACTACACCACCCAAGTTACCGTAAAAACTTAGGTTTTGGAATTATGGCTGATTAAAGTAGTCGCATTGAGATGTGCGGACAGCGATTTTTCAAAGTATGACATGAAAAATAAAATAAATACGGAAGTGTGCCAACATGACGTACACATAGGATGATAGAATAGGTCCTGAAATTTAGTACTATTTTGTGGATACATGACGTACACATAGGGTGATAGAATAGGACCAGAACTTCTGTATTATACCACCCAAGTTACCGTAGAAACTTAGGTTTTGGAAATATGGCTGATTAAAGTAGTCGCATTGAGATGTGCGGACAGCGATTTGTCTAAGTATGACATGAAAAATAAAATAAATAGGGCAGTGTGTCAGCATGACGTACACGTAGGATGAAAGAATAGGACCAGAACTTCTGTATTATACCACCCAAGTTACCTTAAAAACTTAGGTTTTGGAAATATGGGTGATTAAATTAGTCACTATGCGATGTGCGGACAACGATTTGTCTAAGTTTGACATGAAATATAAAAAAATACAGAATTTTGGATACATGACGTACACATTGGGTGATAGAATAGGATTAGAACTATATTATTATACCACTCAGGTTACCGTCAAAACTTAGGTTTTGGAAATACGGGTGATTAAAATAGTCGCTTTGGATGTGTGGACAGCGATCCACCTAAGTTTGACATAAAATATAAAATAAATACGGCAGTGTATCAGCATGACGTACACGTAGGATGAAAGAATAGGACCAGAACTTTAGTACTATACCACCCAAGTTACCTTAAAAACTTAGGTTTTGGAAATACGGGTGATTAAAATGTCGCTTTGGATGTGTGGACAGTGATCCACCTAAGTTTGACATAAAATATAAAATAAATACGGCAGTGTGTCAGCATGACGTACACGTAGGATGAAAGAATAGGACCAGAACTTTAGTACTATACCACCCAAGTTACCTTAAAAACTTAGGTTTTGGAAATATGGGTGATTAAATTAGTCGCTATGCGATGTGCGGACAACGATTTGTCTAAGTATGACATGAAATATAATAATAAATACGGAGGTGTGCCAACATTACGTACACGTAGGGTGATAAAATAGGACCAGAACTTCTGTATTATACCACCCAAGTTACCGTAAAACTTAGGTTTTGGAAAAATGGCTGATTAAAGTAGTCGCATTGAGATGTGCGGACAGAGATTTGTCGAAGTTTGACACGAAATATAAAAATAAATACGGAATTGTGGATACATGACGTACACATTTGGTGATAGAATAGGATTAGAACTATATTATTATACCACTCAGGTTACCGTCAAAACTTAGGTTTTGGAAATACGGGTGATTATAATAGTCGCTTTGGATGTGTGGACAGCGATCCACCTAAGTTTGACATAAAATATAAAATAAATACGGCAGTGTGTCAGCATGACGTACACGTAGGATGAAAGAATAGGACCAGAACTTTAGTACTATACCACCCAAGTTACCTTAAAAACTTAGGTTTTGGAAATATGGGTGATTAAATTAGTCGCTATGCGATGTGCGGACAACGATTTGTCTAAGTATGACATGAAATATAATAATCAATACGGAAGTGTGCCAACATTACGTACATATAGGGTGATAGAATAGGACCAGAACTTCTGTATTATACCACCCAAGTTACCGTAAAAACGTAGGTTTTGGAAATATGACTGATTAAAGTAGTCGCATTGAGATGTGCGGACAGAGATTTGTCGAAGTTTGACACTAAATATAAAAAAAATACGGAGGTGTGCCAACATGACGTACACATAGGATGATAGAATAGGTCCAGAACTTTAGTACTATACCACCCAAGTTACCTTAAAAACTTAGGTTTTGGAAATACGGGTGATTAAAATAGTCGCTTTGGATGTGTGGACAGCGATCCACCTAAGTTTGACATAAAATATAAAATAAATACGGCAGTGTGTCTGCATGACGTACACGTAGGATGAAAGAATAGGACCAGAACTTTAGTACTATACCACCCAAGTTACCTTAAATACTTAGGTTTTGGAAATATGGGTGATTAAATTAGTCGCTATGCGATGTGCGGACAACGATTTGTCTAAGTATGACATGAAATATAATAATAAATACGGAATTGTGGATACATGACGTACACATAGGGTGATAGAATAGGACCAGAACTTCTGTATTATACCACCCAAGTTACCGTAAAAACTTAGGTTTTGGAAATATGGGTGATTAAATTAGTCGCTATGCGATGTGCGGACAACGATTTGTCTAAGTTTGACATGAAATATAAAATAAATACGGAAGTGTGCAAACATGACGTACACATAAGATGATAAAATAGGTCCAAAAATTCAGTATTATACCACCCAAGTTACCTTAAAAACTTAGGTTTTGGAAATATGGGTGATTAAATTAGTCGCTATGCGATGTGCGGACAACGATTTTTTAAAGTATGACATGAAATATAAAAATAAATACGGAATTGTGGATACATGACGTACACATAGGATGATAGTATAGGTCCAGAACCTTAGTACTATACCACCCAAGTTACCGTAAAAACTTAGGTTTTGGAAATATGGGTGATTAAATTAGTCGCTATGCGATGTGCAGACAACGATTTGTCTAAGTTTGACATGAAATATAAAAATAAATACGGAATTGTGGATACATGACGTACACATAGGGTGATAGAATAGGACCAGAACTTCTGTATTATACCACCCAAGTTACCGTAAAAACTTTGGTTTTGGAAATATGGGTGATTAAATTAGTCGCTATGCGATGTGCGGACAACGATTTGTCTAAGTTTGACATGAAATATAAAAATAAATACGGAATTTTGGATACATGACGTACACATTGGGTGATAGAATAGGTCCAGAACTTTAGTACTATACAACCCAAGTTACCGTAAAAACTTAGGTTTTGGAAATATGGGTGATTAAATTAGTCGCTATGCGATGTGCGGACAACGATTTGTCTAAGTTTGACATGAAATATAAAAATAAATACGGAATTGTGGATACATGACGTACACATAGGGTGATAGAATAGGACCAGAACTTCTGTATTATACCACCCAAGTTACCGTAAAAACTTAGGTTTTGGAAATATGGCTGATTAAACTAGTCGCATTGAGATGTGCGGACAGAGATTTGTCGAAGTTTGACACGAAATATAAAAAAATACGGAGGTGTGCCAACATGACGTACACATAGGATGATAGAATAAGTCCAAAGAACTTTAGTACTATACCACCCAAGTTACCTTAAAAACTTTGGTTTTGGAAATACGGGTGATTAAAATAGTCGCATTGAGATGTGCGGACAGCGATTTGTCAAAGTATGACATGAAATATAAAAATAAATACGGAATTGTGGATACATGACATCCACATAGGGTGATAAAATAGGACCAGAAATTTAGTATTATACCACCCAAGTTACCTTAAAAACTTAGGTTTTGAAATATGGGTGATTAAATTAGTCGCTATGCGATGTGCGGACAACGATTTGTCTAAGTATGACATGAAATATAATAATAAATACGGAGGTGTGCCAACATTACGTACACGTAGAGTGATAGAATAGGACGAGAACTTCTGTATTATACCACCCAAGTTACCATAAAAACTTAGGTTTTGGAAATATGGCTGATTAAATTAGTCGCTATGCGATGTGCGGACAACGATTTGTCGAAGTTTGACACGAAATATAAAAAAAATACGGAGGTGTGCCAACATGACGTACACATAGGATGATAGAATAGGTCCAGAACTTTAGTACTATACCACCGAAGTTACCTTAAAAACTTAGGTTTTGGAAATACGGGTGATTAAAATAGTCGCTTTGGATGTGTGGACAGTGATCCACCTAAGTTTGACATAAAATATAAAATAAATACGAAAGTGTGTCAGCATGACGTACACGTAGGGTGATGAAATAGGACCAGAACTTCTGTATTATACCACCCAAGTTATCGTAAAAACTTAGGTTTTGGAAATATGGCTGATTAAAGTAGTCGCATTGAGATGTGCGGACAGCGATTTGTCAAAGTATGACATGAAAAATAAAATAAATACGGAAGTGTGCCAACATGACGTACACATAGGATGATAGAATAGGTCCTGAAATTTAGTATTATACCACCCAAGTTACCTTAAAAACTTAGGTTTTGGAAATATGGGTGATTAAATTAGTCGCTATGCGATGTGCGGACAACTATTTGTCTAGGTTTGACATGAAATATAAAAATAAATACGGAATTGTGGATACATGACGTACACATAGGGTGATAGAATAGGACCAGAACTTCTGTATTATACCAACCAAGTTACCGTAAAAACTTAGGTTTTGGAAACATGGGTGATTAAATTAGTCGCTATGCGATGTGCGGACAACGATTTGTCTAAGTTTGACATGAAATATAAAAATAAATACGGAATTGTGGATACATGACGTACACATAGGGTGATAGAATAGGACCAGAACTTCTGTATTATACCACCCAAGTTACTGTAAAAACTTAGGTTTTCGAAAAATGGCTGATTAAAGTAGTCGCATTGAGATGTGCGGACAGAGATTTGTCGAAGTTTGACACGAAATATAAAAAAAATACGGAAGTGTGCCAACATGACGTACACATAGGATGATAGAATAGGTCCAGAACTTTAGTACTATACCAACCAAGTTACCTTACAAACTTAGGTTTTGGAAATACGGGTGATTAAAATAGTCGCTTTGGATGTGTGGACAGTGATCCACCTAAGTTTGATATAAAATATAAAATAAATACGCGAGTTTGCCAACAAGACGTACACATAGGGTGATAGAATAGGACCAGAACTTCTGTATTATACCACCCAAGTTACCGTAAAAACTTAGGTTTTGGAAATATGGCTGATTAAAGTAGTCGCTTTGCGATGGGCGGACAGCGATTTGTCGAAGTTTGACACGAAATATAAAAAAAATACGGAAGTATTCCAACATGACGTACAAATAGTATGATAGAATAGGTCCAGAACTTTAGTACTATACCACCCAAGTTACCGTAAAAACTTAGGTTTTGGAAATATGGGTGATTAAAATAGTCGCTATGCGATGTGCGGACAACGATTTGTCTAAGTTTGACATGAAATATAAAAATAACTACGGAATTGTGGATACATGACGTACACATAGGGTGATAGAATAGGTCCTGAAATTTAGTATTATACCATATTATACCATCCAAGTTACCGTAAAAACTTAGGTTTTGGAAATATGGGTGATTAAATTAGTCGCTATGCGATGTGCGGACAACGATTTGTCTAAGTTTGACATGAAATATAAAAATAAATACGGAATTGTGGATACACGATGTACACATAGGGTGATAGAATAGGACCAGAACTTCTGTATTATACCACCCAAGTTACCGTAAAAACTTAGGTTTTGGAAATATGGGTGATTAAATTAGTCGCTATGCGGTGTGCGGACAACGATTTGTCTAAGTTTGACATGAAATATAAAAATAAATACGGAATTGTGGATACATGACGTACACATAGGGTGATAGAATAGGACCAGAACTTCTGTATTATACCACCCAAGTTACCGTAAAAACTTAGGTTTTGGAAAAATGGCTGATTAAAGTAGTCGCATTGAGATGTGCGGACAGAGATTTGTCGAAGTTTGACACGAAATATAAAAAAAATAAGGAAGTGTGCCAACATGACGTACACATAGGATGATAGAATAGGTCCAGAACTTTAGTACTATACCACCCAAGTTACCTTAAAAACTTAGGTTTTGGAAATACGGGTGATTAAAATAGTCGCTTTTGATGTGTGGACAATGATCCACCTAAGTTTGACATAAAATATAAAATAAATACGCGAGTGTGCCAACAAGACGTACACATAGGGTGATAGAATAGGACCAGAACTTCTGTATTATACCACCCAAGTTACCGTAAAAACTTAGGTTTTGGAAATATGGCTGATTAAAGTAGTCGCTTTGCGATGGGCGGACAGCGATTTGTCGAAGTTTGACACGAAATATAAAAAATACGGAAGTGTTCCAACATGACGTACACATAGTATGATAGAATAGGTCCAGAACTTTAGTACTATACCACCCAAGTTACCGTAAAAACTTAGGTTTTGGAAATATGGGTGATTAAAATAGTCGCTATGCGATGTGCGGACAACGATTTGTCTAAGTTTGACATGAAATATAAAAAAAACTACGGAATTGTGGATACATGACGTACACATAGGGTGATAGAATAGGTCCTGAAATTTAGTATTATACCATATTATACCACCCAAGTTACCGTAAAAACTTAGGTTTTGGAAATATGGGTGATTAAATTAGTCGCTATCCGATGTGCGGAC
>JAQJVK010000275.1:0-147619 GCA_035578135.1 Flexamia atlantica
TTGACGTCATTAAGTACGTGACGTTATTAACTGCATGACGTCATTAACTACTGGACGTCATTAACTACTTGACGTCATTAACTACTTGACGTCATTAACTATTTGACGTCATTAACTATTTGACGTCATTAACTACTTGACTGATTAACTACTTGACGTAATTAAGTACGTGACGTTATTAACTACTTGACGTCATTAACTACTTGACGTATTTAAGTACGTTACGTCATTAACTACGTAACGTCATTAACTACTTGACGTCATTAAGTACGTGACGTTATTAACTGCATGACGTCATTAACTACTGGACGTCATTAACTGCGTGACGTCATTAACTGCGCGACGTCATTAACTACTTGACGTCATTAACTACTTGACGTCATTAACTATTTGACGTCATTAACTATTTGACGTCATTAACTACTTAACGTCATTAACTACTTGACTGATTAACTACTTGACGTAATTAAGTACGTGACGTTATTAAGTACTTGACGTCATTAACTACTTGACGTATTTAAGTTCGTTACGTCATTAACTACTTAACGTCATTAACTACTCTACGTTATTAACTACTTAACGTCATTAACTACTTGACGTCATTAAGTACGTGACGTCATTACCTACTTGACTTCGTTAAGTACGTGACGTCATTAACTACTTAGTTTCATTAACTACTTAGTTTCATTAACTACTTGACGTCATTAACTACTTGACGTCATTAACTATTTGACGTCATTAACTATTTGACGTCATTAAATACTTAAAGTAATTTCTACTTGACGTCAATAACTACTTAACGTCATTAACTGCGTGACGTCATTAACTACTTGACGTCATTAAGTACGTGACGTTATTAACTACTTGACGTCATTAACTACTTAACATCATTAACTACTTAACGTCATTAATTAATGACGTCACGTAGTTACGTGACACCATTAACTGCTTGACGTCATTAAAAACTTGACGTCAATAACTACTTAACGTCATTAACTACTTTCCGTCATTAACTACTTGACGTCATTAACTACTTGATGTCATTAAGTACGTGACGTCATTAACTACTTAAAGTCATTACTACTTGACGTCATTAATTACGTGACGTCATTAACTGCGTGACGTCATTAACTGCGTGACGTCATTAACTACTTAACGTCATTAACTACTTGACGTCATTAACTACTTGACGTCATTAACTACTTAAAGTCATTACTACTTGACGTCATTAATTACGTGACGTCATTAACTGCGTGACGTCATTAACTGCGTGACGTCATTAACTACTTAACGTCATTAACTACTTGACGTAATTAAGTACGTGACGTCATTAACTACTTGACCTCATTAACTACTTGACGTAATTAAGTACGTGACGTAATTAATTACTTGACGTCATTAACTGCGTTACGTCATTAACTACTTAACGTCATTAACTACTTGACGTAATTAAGTACGTGACGTCATTAACTACTTGGCGTCATTAACTACTTGACGTCATTAAGTACGTGACGTTATTAACTGCATGACGTCATTAACTACTGGACGTCATTAACTGCGTGACGTCATTAACTGCGCGACGTCATTAACTACTTGACGTCATTAACTACTTGACGTCATTAACTATTTGACGTCATTAACTATTTGACGTCATTAAATACTTAAAGTCATTTCTACTTGACGTCAATAACTACTTAACGTCATTAACTGCGTGACGTCATTAACTACTTGACGTCATTAAGTACGTGACGTTATTAACTACTTGACGTCATTAACTACTTAACATCATTAACTACTTAACGTCATTAATTAATGACGTCACGTAGTTACGTGACACCATTAACTGCTTGACGTCATTAAAAACTTGACGTCAATAACTACTTTAACGTCATTAACTACTTGACGTCATTAACAACTTGATGTCATTAAGTACGTGACGTCATTAAGTACTTAAAGTCATTACTACTTGACGTCATTAACTACTGGACGTCATTAACTGCGTGACGTCATTAACTACTTAACGTCATTAACTATTTGACGTCATTAACTACTTGACGTCATCAACTACTACCTGTCATTAATTACGTGACGTCATTAACTACTACACGTAATTAAGTGCGTGACGTCATTAACTACTACACGTAATTAACTACGTGACGTCATTAACTACTACACGTCATTAACTGCGTGACGTCATTAAGTACGTGACGTCATTAACTACTTGACGTCATTAATTACTTGACTCATTAACTACTTGACGTAATAAATTACGTGACGTAATTAATTACTTGACGTCATTAACTACTTGACGTCATTAAATACTTGATGTCATTAAGTACGTGACGTCATAACTACTTAAAGTCATTACTACTTGACGTCATTAATTACGTGACGTCATTAACTGCGTGACGTCATTAACTGCGTGACGTCATTAACTACTTAACGTCATTAACTACTTGACGTCATTAAGTACGTGACGTCATTAACTACTTGACGTCATTAACTTCTTAAAGTCATTACTACTTGACGTCATTAATTACGTGACGTCATTAACTGCGTGACGTCATTAACTGCGTGACGTCATTAACTACTTAACGTCATTAACTACTTGACGTAATTAAGTACGTGACGTCATTAACTACTTGACGTCATTAACTACTTGACCTCATTAACTACTTGACGTAATAAATTACGTGACGTAATTAATTACTTGACGTCATTAACTGCGTGACGTCAATAACTACTTAACGTCATTAACTACTTGACGTAATTAAGTACGTGACGTCATTAACTACTTGACGTCATCAACTACTTGACGTCATTAAGTACGTGACGTTATTAACTGCATGACGTCATTAACTACTGGACGTCATTAACTGCGTGACGTCATTAACTGCGCGACGTCATTAACTACTTGACGTCATTAAGTACGTGACGTCATTACCTACTTGACTTCGTTAAGTACGTGACGTCATTAACTACTTAGTTTCATTAACTACTTGACGTCATTAACTGCATGACGTCATTTACTACTAAACGTCATTAACTGTGTGACGTCATTAACTGCGCGATGTCATTAACTACTTGACGTCATTAACTACTTTCCGTTATTAATTACATTACGTCATTACCTACTTGACTTCGTTAAGTACGTGACGTCATTAACTACTTAACGTCATTAACTACTTGACGTCATTAACTATTTGACGTCATTAACTACTTGACGTCAATGACTACTTAACGTCATTAACTACTTGTCGTCATTAACTACTTGACGTCAATGACTACTTAACATCATTAACTACTTGACGCCATAAACTGCGTCATTAACTACTTGACGTCATTAACTACTTGACGTCATTAAGTACGTGACGTTATTAACTGCATGACGTCATTTACTACTAAACGTCATTAACTGCGTGACGTCATTAACTGCGCGACGTCATTAACTACTTGACGTCATTAAGTACGTGACGTCATTAACTACTTGATGTCATTAAGTACGTGACGTCATTAACTACTTAAAGTCATTTCTACTTGACGTCACTAACTACTTAACGTCATTAACTACTTACCGTCATGAACTGCGTGACGTCATCAAGTACGTTACGTCATTAACTACTTAACGTCATTAATTATTGACGTCAAGTAATTCCGTGACATCATTAACTGCTTAACATCATTAACTACTTAACGTCATTAACTACTTGACGTCATTAACTACTTGTCTGCATTGTAAAATCCCGTTAAGTATAATGGGCCACGTCATTCGACCCGGACTATTTGTGTGGAAACTGATTCTCGATTCGGAATCGCTCGGGTCAGTAGCATATAGCCGACATACATTCCCCGAGTGGCCCGGTCGATTGAATGCTGTGTAGGTGATTAACATTAAGTGTTACGGGCCACGTTATTAGGCTCGGACTATATGTTGGAAACTTAACAATCCACTTAAGTATCCCACTATTACTTTCTGAATAGAGTCAGTAGCATAAATTATATAGTCAACATACAGTCCAACAGTGGCCCGACCCGATGCTGTAATCGACATTATGTCTTATGGGCCACGTCATTCCACTCGGACTGTTTGCGGCAAAATCTGACGGTATATAAAAACCCTGTTCGGTGAAAACAGGTGGTCGGTGATCCTGTCTGAACTCGCCAAAATCAATCACAACTGTGACGTTTTTGTTTTTTTTTCTCCGGGAAAATATCGATACTTCGATGTATCCGAGGTATCGATAGTGAAACGCGTGGAAATTGTTAAAAATTCGAATTTCTCAAAAACTACATATACGATTTCAATGAAGTTTTTATGGCTTATAGTGCTTAACGAGACAAACAAAACGCGACCACCCGCGTGTCTCTACGACTTACGGTTCACAAGTTATAGCGTTATAAAGCTTGAAAGATATCCCTTTTTCGCCGGGTTCTAGCGCCTGAACGGGCAGTCGGATCGTAAAATAAAGGCCACTTGGTCCGTTTCAAATTTAATTCTCTACAACTTCACTCATTTGACATTTTTCGCTATCTCGACTCCTTCACTGTCAAATCGGCGTCTGAAGAAAAGTCTGCATGACAGTTGGTTCACAAACGTCCAGGGCCGCACTAAAAAAATACTTTCTCAAAGTAGAAATTATTAAAAATTCGGATTTCTCAAGAACGGCTCGTACGATTTCAATGAAATTTTTATGGCTTATAGTGCTTAACAAGACAAGAAAAACAACATCACCCGCGTGTTCCTACGACTTACGGTTCAGAAGTTAGAACCTGGACGTTTTGAACCAGCTGTTATTAATTTGACAATTTTCGAATTCAAGTTGAAAAATCTTATTGTTATGAACAAATACATGTATTGACAATGTCAGAAAACCGAACACGGTTCTTAGTCAAATAATAATAACAGTTTTGAACGCTCCGCTACGATTAATCGTCGACTTGTAATAAATAATCGGGAAATCCTAGGCCTACTTGATATACTACTACCTGGACGTTTTTAACAAGCTGTTATTTATTTGCTATAACTAACTTTCAACGCCCCCGTCTTGCAGTTTTTCAATTTATATGTATGCCTCCAGCACGATAATAACAGGAAATCGTACATTTTATAGTATAAAGTACTTGTATTCGTTATAGAACGGCATCCCCGTCAGTAGTTTGCTAACGGTCATTCTACTCTGACTGTTCAGCCCCTGGTCCAGTAATCAACCCAATGCTGTTATTAACATTAAGTCTTATGGGCCAAGTAATTCGACTCTGACTGTTCAGCCCCCCTGGTCCAGTTCCCAGTTATACACATAAAGTATAATCAGTACAATACATTACATCATTGCCTACATACCATCAACTAAATGTTAGCTAACCACAAGTTGCAATGCTCGTCTCAATTTTAATAACCCAATGCTGTTATTAACATTAAGTCTTATGGGCCAAGTTATTCTACTCGGACTGTTCGGGGTCCATTTCCCCTTCCCGGTTCCCGGTTCCCGGTTCCTTTTAAAGTTCCTTTTTAAGTTGCAGTGCTCGTCTCGCAGTGCTCGGCAATAGCATAGGGTAAACTATTAAACTCATCCCCCCTACCGAGAATCCAATTTTGAAATTAACGATTTAACGTATATCCCTTCACTGGACAGGCCGTTTTTACCTGACAGCTCCTTCCTAACACCTGTCTCCGAAGAACAAGGCCTCTGGTTTACATCTTAAATCGCTAAAAGTTGTTTTATTTTGTCCTACTTTAAAATCTTTAGAACAGTTCAACTTTTCTCTATAAATTCGATACTAGCGACCATCTGTTAAAAAATTGAACTACCTGGTCATAATACCCCGATTTCCCCGATAAGCGCTAGTGTTGCAGTTTTACGGAATCCTCAGGTAAGCCAATCGTACAAATTATATTATAGTCTTCTTGGTGACATACTATAACAAGTAACTATAATTTCTACAAGTGGTAAAACTGTATATATTATTTATTACAAAATGGTGTAAAAGTATGGACTATTATCTCGTAAACAGAACATATTTCTCAAGGAGGAATGCTGATTATAAGGTTTAAATATTTAATGGTGGAAGGTTTAACAAACATAACTTCTTAGCATTCATTCAGTTTTGTCACAGATATATTTTGTTAGGAATTAACATTCTTAAAATGTCGATCCTTTTGCTGTTTAATTTTTTTATTATTTTTTATCAATTTCAAATAAGTGCTAAAATTTAAATTTTTCAGCCAATGGATACCGTTACGGAGTTGGAAGCGGAGGTACAAGTGGCGGAACACGAAGCAGCGCAGGAGATGGAACAAATGGAACAGCCGGAACAAACCGAGCAGGTCGTTCCGACCGAGGAACCACACTTGGAGGCTGTGGAACAAACTGCAACAGCACAACCGGTCGTGCAGCCTGAACACATTACCTTGAGCATTGAGGTGAGTTACTCACGATTTTTACATTTAATTTTGTTACCTCAGTGTTTTATTTTTTAAGAGAAACAGACTGATTTTTTAAGGATTTGTCCAACATTAAATTGTGGTGTCCAAATCAACCCTTTGGCTGCCAAGAAAAACCTTTGATTTTTACAAACTGCAATGAAAAACTCAACATTTCAGTTTTATACTGCCGAGATAAAACTGCTATGACAGTCTGAGAATTGCCACAATGATTTTGCAGCAAAAACTAATTAAAAAACCGAATAGTTAAATATTGCCGCAATCGATATATGGAATTCACTAATATTTGTAATGAGTTGGATTAAAATGTTTTTTTGCAAATAATATATCTACGTTTTTTGGCCAGGCGGCGGAGCGGGAAAGGGAAAGGAGAAGATTGAAGAAGAAGCGTAAAGAAAAGCTGAGACGACTGGACAGCGAGAAGAAACATAGGCATAAGCATCGTGACTGTCTCAAGAGTCACAGGCATAAGCATAAGCACCGGCATCACAGGCATAAGCATAGGCATTCCAAGAATATAGGTGAGTCCGTGATATTCTTAATTGAAAAAATCATACAATCACTTCTCATTAAGAAAACAGACAGTTTTAGTAGAAAGTTAGTAAAAACTAGTTTATAAAATTATTTTTTACCCCTTGATGCCTTTAAGCTGGTCTTTGATGTTCAACAGAGTAAAGTTTACGTACGAGGCGCTTAATGATAATTACACTTCATAATACTGAAACCTAAATCGTAGTGAAGACTATCAACTTTTTACACCATTAGTTCAGTTTTTTAAATTTTGTAAATAATCTGTATATCATCCTATTGCAATTTGGCTCTTTTAAGAGAAAAACCTCAACTCAGTTGATGCTAAGATCCAAAACTTGATGTCACGTGTCGAAGATGATGGGACGAAATTAGTAAAACGGTGGTATTACTCTTTCAGTGTCTGTGATCGGCGAGAACGCTAGCGTCGAAGAGAAGAAGCCGCTGACTCTGGTCGTCCACACGAAACCCGCGACGGACGGCGGCGGCCCACCGATAGTGTCCACCATCAAGATAAAGGTACTTGCTTTGTGATTTGTAGCACGGATTGGTTTGCAAATAGCAGGTATTTAACACAAGTCTTTAATCCTTTTTCGTTCATAGATGAACGTGTTTCAGCCTTAGGCCATCTTGGCAACCCCGAGATTGTACACTGAATTAACATAATAATCTACGCTGCTTAGGTCTTAAAGCAAGCTGGGTCAAGTTTTGAAAATAACATGAACATGGTCGAATCAACTCCATGTTTTCCCCCTGTGTAAAATAATATGTAAAATAACCGAGTTTTGTTTCCCAAGTAGCATGATAGGAGACATTGACTTTCATACACGCAGATCAGGTGTGCCGCGCCAGGAGTTAGCTGTCATCTGTCGCGAGTAGGGCCTAAAATGTTTTACGGCACAGGGTTTTCACTGTTGTTCATGCTTTTAAATTCTGCGTATCACAGTACACCCTACATTGCGCCGTAAAAACATTGTAGGGTCAACTTGCTAGGTAATTAACGTCTGTGACTAAAATTTTATTTTGATTTACTTCTGTATCTCAAATTTTGCTCAAACTAACTCTGTAAGTCAAAAGTAAGAATTATTTCTGTAACAAACTATGCTTAATTCAAACTTTACGTAACTAAAAAGAGGAAATCATAGTTCTGTGACATTTTGAGTCGGCAAGAGTCGACTATATAACATTATCTGCAACATTGACTGCGAAATAATGTATAACCTAACCGTCGTGTTGTCCCCAGAAGGACAAGAAGCGGCCTCGCGCCCCGGACGCCGCGTCGGCGCGCAGCCACAGCAAGATGGCGGCGTTCCTGCCCGCGCGGCAGCTGTGGGGTTGGAGTGGTCGGCCGTACAAGCGGCCCGGCGCCAGGGGCCGCGCGCGCAAGGAGTTCTACAAGACGATACAGCGCGGCCGCGAGACCATCTCGGTGAGTGTGACATGAGTAACGGGGTCTTCTAGCCTAGTTATAACCTGTCGTCAATGGCTGACACAATCAACCGATTACTCATTACACAGTGAAGGTGTTAATTGTTTAATATTGTCTGATGTGTGTTCTGATGTGTGTCATTTATTGGGGACTTTATTTTATTCCTCTCCAAAGGTTGGACTTACCTAACTTAACCTAGCCTACTTATCCTAACCTAGGTTGGAACCCTCTGATTCTACACATAGTTAAGTGCGACACGTGTCGCATTACTCCAAAGGTAATTTGACGTGTGTCCTCTCCTAAGGTCGGACTTAACCTGAACAAACTACCTATCCTAAGCTCTGATCCTTTACTCGGTAACATCTGATCTGTGTCCCAGGTCGGGGACTGCGCGGTGTTCCTCTCGACGGGGCGGCCGGACAGGCCGTACATAGGCCGGATCGAGGCCATGTGGGAGAACCGGTTCCAGACGATGGTGGTCAAGGTCCGCTGGTTCTACCATCCCGAAGAGACGGTCGGCTGTCCGGAGAAACTGCCGTACCCGGTAAGGTTGTCTTGGTGTCACACAATCGTTCGCTGATTGTGTTTCTATTGATTATCTATATCATCACACGAGTTAGTATAAATTAAATAGTAGTCTGTGCAATGTTTTTGTTACCTCACACAGTAGGAGTTAAACTTAAATATTAGTTCAAGCGACAGTTGGGTTACAAACGCCTTTAGGCCACGAGTAAGACGCAACGGCTCAAAGGCTGAATATAACTGTTGCATCACTACTTTGTCTACGACCAGCAATGTACAACAAAACTCATCCATTTTAACTCATGATGGAGTAATTTAGGAATAGAAGGATAGGCAGCTAGCTTACCTTTGAAAGAGTCCAGGCAGGCCATAGAACACATTAAGTAAAACAGAATAAATCACAAAATTTTGCACCACTAGGGACTTGGTCAGGTGGAGCAAAGAAAGTTGTACAATGGCTGTAGAACTGTTCCTCGTGATAAAATACTGTGACTTTTTGGACATAGTGATATAATAGTGTAATATATTAGGGCCTGGTGATGAATTACTGTAATATTTTAGGGCCTAATAATAAAATACTGTAACATATCAGGGCCTAGTGATAAAGTACTAATGGCGAACACTGTTTTTCGCAGGGGGCGTTGTTCGAGTCGCCTCACACCGACGAGAACGACGTGCAGACCATCTCCCACCGCTGCGAAGTGTTGCGGCTGCCGGACTACCGGCGGCGACTGGCGCTGGAGCCGCATCGTCTCGCCGCCGTTTACGACTGCAACGACGTCTACTACCTGGCCGGCCACTACAACCCGACCGACCTCTCGCTCAAGTTCGAGCCGGGCGTCGCTTAAAGTCTCGGACGGAGGAGAGTCTGTCGGGGAGATGAAAAATGGGCATGCTTCTGTTGTTTCGATCGGAGAGTTTTTCTTTCCGGTAACTCGACTTGTAAAGTCCCTCTAGGATGTGGGGGCGTGATTTCAAGGAGGTAATATAAGTAAGATTTGACCTGATGGATGACGTAAAAGCGTTCTCCCCTCACCTTGCAGTAGAATGTTTTTAGGCACTAAATCCAATACTTTGAACACAGAAAATCCACTTTTACTGATAGTGAGGAGACTAGGCTAAGGTGAAGTCACATGATGAAATTGGCCCCCACAGCTAACAGCAATACTTATTTATTTATTTGCCCGTGTGATTGCTGGGAATAATTTGTTTCTTGCAATTCAACCATTAGTTAAAGTGTAATTTTTCTTTCCGACATTTTGAGATTCTCGCAGTTGTATTATTTTTTTTTTTGGGAATAACTGAATTGTGTTTTTTGTTGTAATTTCAAATTGACTGCTCTTCAACCATCGGAGAGGGGAGACATTTCGGCCCCTTGAATCACGGCTGCACCGGGGATTGCGGGATACAAAGTGTACATAGTCTATGTCTTAATTTAGCCGTAAAATGTAGGCTGCAGACCTCAGAGGGTGGTCTTAATGTTTGAAGTGAGAAATTCATTCGAAAACATTTACACAGTGGCACTCTGTGTCAACGTCGAGAAAACAGTCAGTTTTTTGTATACGTCGGTTCAACCGAATGTAGTATGATTCCATGATACAATCTTATGTGGCATTCTCAACAAAACTGTTGTAGGCCAAAATTCAAGAGTCGGATAAAAAATCTTGTTTGGCTGTGTCGAATCCCTCTCTAGACTCGGACGCGGCGGTGCTACTAAAATAACAAAACAAATGGAAACGATTCTGTGATTTTTAGAGGCTAAGAAATTGATCTTGACCACCCTTTTTGCTGTATATATCTGAATGTCTTCCTTGTAAGGTTTTAATTTCTATCCTTAGTATTTTCCATCTTCTTTCCTGTACAACTTTGGATTCTGCTAAAAAGTCGCTCACTGTAGGCTGTTAATTTCTGTTTTTAATTCATTTATATTTAACTTTAAGAAAAACATTTTTGTAACCAAAACAATCTTAGGTTCGGAAAACCTGAGATTAAGTAGATTTTTCCATAAACATTGGCGACTTTTCAGAAGAGTCGGCAATTACTTGGTAGAAAACTGTGTAGAAAGTTTCCCGTCTTTACTTCAACTGTCGAACAAACCGAATTGGCCATATGGTCTAACCTGTTGACCATTTTTGTTTGTTTGTTTGTTTGTTTCTGATTCTTGATCCTTGTTTCATATATCGTTATTAATGTACCTGTGCTGTGTTCTGTTTGTTTCGTTATCTGTCTTAAGTATTTTATGTGATTGTTATGTAATATATATACATATATTTTCTGTATACGACCTCTTTGTAAGTGTTCACTGTATTTTCGTGGTAAGATGAGTGTAGGAGGGGTCCTCGGTGACTTATAGCAGTACCTAATTTTTTCTTATTAATTTTGTATTTTTATACCGAGGAATAGTGTAAATTTTTTGCAAGCTAAGGTAAAGTACAATTAAGGTACCATTAAGAAAAAAAAACAGTCAACAGTTTTTGTTTATACATTTTTTTCAGTCATTCCTCATTAAAATATTTGGTAATTTGAAAATATTTTGAAGGAAAGAGGAGGAAGCAATAATTCTGTAAGAGGAAAGTTTATAATATTAATTTATTGCCTCGTGATAGTTGACAGTGGACTTGTTTGTTACGTTTTACCGAGTTTAAGTTGCACACACCGATATGTAAAATACAGTAAGTAGGACATTCTTTTATACATTCTATACTTTTCCACTATGTGAAAGGCCATATTCAATGTTTTTTAATAAGGGTTCTGTGTTATGTTTGTTGAGGTTATGTTTTCATATTCTGTATATTTATGTCTGTACTCACCCAATGTTGTACTTTAGTATTATAAAAATCAATCGCTTTAATTATTTTAGTTGTATATATAGTGTCGATAACGTACTTAAATAACCACTCTGATTTGTATCCATTTTTTATTAAAAAAAAGCTTTAAATTTGGCAGGGAATTTGTTTTCTAAATTGTTTAAGAGCACTAAAGCTAACTTTGTGTGAAAATCGTTTTATAGTATTGTTTCTTTATGAGATTCTTATTTCCAACTCACCCCTTGTAAAATTACGTTTTCAGTTCGGTTTTGTAAAATAAAATTGTATAATCTTGTTATGATACTTTTTGTAAATAACGATTCAGATGTGTATTTTTTAAAAAAGCTTGGGCAAATATTTTTCATGAGATCTAAATGTCTATTTTCAAACTTAGATAGCACCCGCCCTGAGTAGCGTTAGAGTATGGATAACAGTTACGACAGTCTAGCTGTCTCAGGTTAGTCGCTTAGGTTAGCCGTTCTCTCGGAGTATCGGATACGCTTATGAGTATATTTAAGTGAGAAGTTCAGCGAACCCGCTGCAAGTGTCAGAAACAAGAATATTTTTCCATAAGGTAAAAATGTTACATGAACAAAAAATTAAAAATATTGTAAAGTGAAAAATATTTTTGTTTTGAGAGAATAAAATCAAAAGGTGCTATTGAAAGTGTTGTCATTTTTTATCCTTTTAGGTAACCCAGAAATCCATATACAGTTCTTGGAGTTTTGAGACAAGCTAGACATTGTGATTTCGGTCTCAAGTTGACTGAACGAGAAAATAAGCACTAAGCATCAAGAGAGATGTTTTAGTTTATAAAAACTCGAGTAGGATTCCTTTCTCTTGACGTTGTATTTTTGAAAACCCTGGGTATCCTCCTGAAAAAGAAGTATAAAAACAAAAAACAAATGTGAAAAACAGAGTTGGTAGCCATTGGTAGTACCTGGTAAAAAACAAAAGTGATGGAATCTTGTTTTGGATGAACTCCAAACAAAGAGGGAGCCAGGCCATACTCCCAGTGCGGAACTTCGGCGAGCAGACGAAGACCCTCCGGGCTTCCTCTGGCCCAGAGTGCCAGAGTAGTCTCAGGGCTGGATTTACATATGGTCTTAAAGGGCTACAGCCCTTTAAGACCATATGTACATTAAGTACGTGACGTCATTAACCGCGTGACGTAATTAACTACTTGACGCCATTAACTGCGTGTCGTCATTAACTACGTGACGTCATTAAGTACCTGACGTCATTAACTGCGTGACGTCATTAACTACTAGCCGTCATTAACTGCGTGACGTCATCAACTACTTGACATCATTAACTACATAACGTCATTAAATACTTGACGTCATTAACTACTTGACTTCATTAATAACGTGACGTCTTTAATTGCTTAACGTTATTAACTACTTGACGTAATTAAGTACGTGACGTCATAAACAACTTGACGTCATTAACTGCGTGACGTCATTAACTACTTAACGTCATTAACTACTTGACGTCATTAAGTACGTGACGTCATTAACTACTTGGCGTCATTAAGTACGTGACGTCATTAAATACTTAACGACATTAACTACTTGACGTCATTAAGCACGTGACGTCATTAACTACTTAACGTCATTAACTGCGTGACGTCATTAACTACTTAACGTCATTAACTACTTGACGTCATTAAGTACGTGACGTCATTAAATACTTAACGACATTAACTACTCGACGCCATTAAGTACGTGACGTCATTAACTAATTGACGTCATCAACTACTACCTGTCATTAATTACGTGACGTCATTAACTACTACACGTAATTAAGTGCGTGACGTCATTAACTACTACACGTAATTAACTGCCTGACGTCATTAACTACTACACGTCACGCAGGTACGTCACATTAAGTACGTGACGTCATTAACTGTATGACGTCATTAACTACTTGACGTAATTAAGTACGTGACGTCATAAACAACTTGACGTCATTAACTGCGTGACGTCATTAAGTACGTTACGTCATTAACTGTATGACGTCATTAACTACTTGGTGTCATTAAGTACGTGACGTCATTAAATACTTAACGTCATTAACTACTTAACGTCATTAAGTACGTGACGTCATTAAGTACCTGACGTCATTAACTGCGTGACGTCATTAACTACTAGCCGTCATTAACTGCGTGACGTCATCAACTACTAGACATCATTAACTACATAACGTCATTAAATACTTGACGTCATTAACTACTTGACTTCATTAATAACGTGACGTCTTTAATTGCTTAACGTTATTAACTACTTGACGTAATTAAGTACGTGACGTCATAAACAACTTGACGTCATTAACTGCGTGACGTCATTAACTACTTAACGTCATTAACTACTTGACGTCATTAAGTACGTGACGTCATTAAATACTTAACGACATTAACTACTTGACGCCATTAAGTACGTGACGTCATTAACTACTTGACGTAATTAAGTACTCAACGGCATTAACTACTTGACGTCATCAACTACTACCTGTCATTAATTACGTGACGTCATTAACTACTACACGTAATTAAGTGCGTGACGTCATTAACTACTACACGTAATTAACTGCGTGACGTCATTAACTACTACACGTCACGCAGGTACGTCACATTAAGTACGTGACGTCATTAACTGTATGACGTCATTAACTACTTGACGTCATTAAGTACGTGACGTCAATAAATACTTAACGACATTAACTACTTGACGTCTTTAAGCACGTGACGTCATTAAATACTTAACGACATTAACTACTTGACGCCATTAAGTACGTGACGTCATTAACTACTTGGCGTCATTAACTACCTTACGTCATCAAGTACGTGACGTCATTAACTACTAGACGTCATTACGTACGTGACGTCATTAACCGCGTGACGTAATTAACTACTAGACGTCATTAAGTACGTGACGTCATTAACCGCGTGACGTAATTAACTACTTGACGCCATTAACTGCGTGACGTCATTAAGTACGTTACGTCATTAACTGTATGACGTCATTAACTACTTGATGTCATTAAGTACGTGACGTCATTAAATACTTAACGACATTAACTACTTAAAGTCATTAAGTACGTGACGTCATTAAGTACCTGACGTCATTAACTGCGTGACGTCATTAACTACTATCCGTCATTAACTGCGTGACGTCATTAACTACTAGCCGTCATTAACTGCGTGACGTCATCAACTACTTGACATCATTAACTACATAAGGTCATTAAATACTTGACGTCATTAACTACTTGACTTCATTAACAACGTGACGTCTTTAATTGCTTAACGTTATTAACTACTTGACGTAATTAAGTACGTGACGTCATAAACAACTTGACGTCATTAACTGCGTGACGTCATTAACTACTTAACGTCATTAACTACTTGACGTCATTAAGTACGTGACGTCATTAACTACTTGACGTCATTAACTACTTGACCTCATTAACTACTTGACGTAATTAAGTACGTGACGTAATTAATTACTTGACGTCATTAACTGCGTGACGTCATTAACTACTTAACGTCATTAACTACTTGACGTAATTAAGTACGTGACGTCATTAACTACTTTCCGTCATTAAGTACTTGACGTCATTAACTACTTGATGTCATTAAGTACGTGACGTCATTAACTACTTTAAGTCATTACTACTTGACGTCATTAATTACGTGACGTCATTAACTGCGTGACGTCATTAACTGCGTGACGTCATTAACTACTTAACGTCATTAACTACTTGATGTCATTAAGTACGTGACGTCATTAACTACTTAAAGTCATTACTACTTGACGTCATTAATTACGTGACGTCATTAACTGCGTGACGTCATTAACTGCGTGACGTCATTAACTGCGTGACATCATTAACTACTTAACGTCATTAACTACTTGACGTCATTAAGTACGTGACGTCATTAACTACTTGACGTCATTAACTACTTAAAGTCATTACTACTTGACGTCATTAATTACGTGACGTCATTAACTGCGTGACGTCATTAACTGCGTGACGTCATTAACTACTTAACGTCATTAACTACTTGACGTAATTAAGTACGTGACGTCATTAACTACTTGACGTCATTAACTACTTGACCTCATTAACTACTTGACGTAATTAATTACGTGACGTAATTAATTACTTGACGTCATTAACTGCGTGACGTCATTAACTACTTAACGTCATTAACTACTTGACGTAATTAAGTACGTGACGTCATTAACTACTTGACGTCATTAACTACTTGACCTCATTAACTACTTGACGTAATTAACTGCATGACGTCATTAACTACTGGACGTCATTAACTGCGTGACGTCATTAACTACGCGACCTCATGAACTACTTGACGTCATTAACTACTTGACGTCATTAACTATTTGACGTCATTAACTATTTGACGTCATTAACTACTTAACGTCATTAACTACTTAACGTCATTAACTACTTGACGTAATTAAGTACGTGACGTCATTAACTACTTGACGTCATTAACTACTTGACGTCATTAAGTACGTGACGTTATTAACTGCATGACGTCATTAACTACTGGACGTCATTAACTACTTGACGTCATTAACTACTTGACGTCATTAACTATTTGACGTCATTAACTATTTGACGTCATTAACTACTTGACTGATTAACTACTTGACGTAATTAAGTACGTGACGTTATTAACTACTTGACGTCATTAACTACTTGACGTATTTAAGTACGTTACGTCATTAACTACGTAACGTCATTAACTACTTGACGTCATTAAGTACGTGACGTTATTAACTGCATGACGTCATTAACTACTGGACGTCATTAACTGCGTGACGTCATTAACTGCGCGACGTCATTAACTACTTGACGTCATTAACTACTTGACGTCATTAACTATTTGACGTCATTAACTATTTGACGTCATTAACTACTTAACGTCATTAACTACTTGACTGATTAACTACTTGACGTAATTAAGTACGTGACGTTATTAAGTACTTGACGTCATTAACTACTTGACGTATTTAAGTACGTTACGTCATTAACTACTTAACGTCATTAACTACTCTACGTTATTAACTACTTAACGTCATTAACTACTTGACGTCATTAAGTACGTGACGTCATTACCTACTTGACTTCGTTAAGTACGTGACGTCATTAACTACTTAGTTTCATTAACTACTTAGTTTCATTAACTACTTGACGTCATTAACTACTTGACGTCATTAACTATTTGACGTCATTAACTATTTGACGTCATTAAATACTTAAAGTAATTTCTACTTGACGTCAATAACTACTTAACGTCATTAACTGCGTGACGTCATTAACTACTTGACGTCATTAAGTACGTGACGTTATTAACTACTTGACGTCATTAACTACTTAACATCATTAACTACTTAACGTCATTAATTAATGACGTCACGTAGTTACGTGACACCATTAACTGCTTGACGTCATTAAAAACTTGACGTCAATAACTACTTAACGTCATTAACTACTTTCCGTCATTAACTACTTGACGTCATTAACTACTTGATGTCATTAAGTACGTGACGTCATTAACTACTTAAAGTCATTACTACTTGACGTCATTAATTACGTGACGTCATTAACTGCGTGACGTCATTAACTGCGTGACGTCATTAACTACTTAACGTCATTAACTACTTGACGTCATTAACTACTTGACGTCATTAACTACTTAAAGTCATTACTACTTGACGTCATTAATTACGTGACGTCATTAACTGCGTGACGTCATTAACTGCGTGACGTCATTAACTACTTAACGTCATTAACTACTTGACGTAATTAAGTACGTGACGTCATTAACTACTTGACCTCATTAACTACTTGACGTAATTAAGTACGTGACGTAATTAATTACTTGACGTCATTAACTGCGTTACGTCATTAACTACTTAACGTCATTAACTACTTGACGTAATTAAGTACGTGACGTCATTAACTACTTGGCGTCATTAACTACTTGACGTCATTAAGTACGTGACGTTATTAACTGCATGACGTCATTAACTACTGGACGTCATTAACTGCGTGACGTCATTAACTGCGCGACGTCATTAACTACTTGACGTCATTAACTACTTGACGTCATTAACTATTTGACGTCATTAACTATTTGACGTCATTAAATACTTAAAGTCATTTCTACTTGACGTCAATAACTACTTAACGTCATTAACTGCGTGACGTCATTAACTACTTGACGTCATTAAGTACGTGACGTTATTAACTACTTGACGTCATTAACTACTTAACATCATTAACTACTTAACGTCATTAATTAATGACGTCACGTAGTTACGTGACACCATTAACTGCTTGACGTCATTAAAAACTTGACGTCAATAACTACTTAACGTCATTAACTACTTGACGTCATTAACAACTTGATGTCATTAAGTACGTGACGTCATTAAGTACTTAAAGTCATTACTACTTGACGTCATTAACTACTGGACGTCATTAACTGCGTGACGTCATTAACTACTTAACGTCATTAACTATTTGACGTCATTAACTACTTGACGTCATCAACTACTACCTGTCATTAATTACGTGACGTCATTAACTACTACACGTAATTAAGTGCGTGACGTCATTAACTACTACACGTAATTAACTACGTGACGTCATTAACTACTACACGTCATTAACTGCGTGACGTCATTAAGTACGTGACGTCATTAACTACTTGACGTCATTAATTACTTGACTCATTAACTACTTGACGTAATAAATTACGTGACGTAATTAATTACTTGACGTCATTAACTACTTGACGTCATTAAATACTTGATGTCATTAAGTACGTGACGTCATAACTACTTAAAGTCATTACTACTTGACGTCATTAATTACGTGACGTCATTAACTGCGTGACGTCATTAACTGCGTGACGTCATTAACTACTTAACGTCATTAACTACTTGACGTCATTAAGTACGTGACGTCATTAACTACTTGACGTCATTAACTTCTTAAAGTCATTACTACTTGACGTCATTAATTACGTGACGTCATTAACTGCGTGACGTCATTAACTGCGTGACGTCATTAACTACTTAACGTCATTAACTACTTGACGTAATTAAGTACGTGACGTCATTAACTACTTGACGTCATTAACTACTTGACCTCATTAACTACTTGACGTAATAAATTACGTGACGTAATTAATTACTTGACGTCATTAACTGCGTGACGTCAATAACTACTTAACGTCATTAACTACTTGACGTAATTAAGTACGTGACGTCATTAACTACTTGACGTCATCAACTACTTGACGTCATTAAGTACGTGACGTTATTAACTGCATGACGTCATTAACTACTGGACGTCATTAACTGCGTGACGTCATTAACTGCGCGACGTCATTAACTACTTGACGTCATTAAGTACGTGACGTCATTACCTACTTGACTTCGTTAAGTACGTGACGTCATTAACTACTTAGTTTCATTAACTACTTGACGTCATTAACTGCATGACGTCATTTACTACTAAACGTCATTAACTGTGTGACGTCATTAACTGCGCGATGTCATTAACTACTTGACGTCATTAACTACTTTCCGTTATTAATTACATTACGTCATTACCTACTTGACTTCGTTAAGTACGTGACGTCATTAACTACTTAACGTCATTAACTACTTGACGTCATTAACTATTTGACGTCATTAACTACTTGACGTCAATGACTACTTAACGTCATTAACTACTTGTCGTCATTAACTACTTGACGTCAATGACTACTTAACATCATTAACTACTTGACGCCATAAACTGCGTCATTAACTACTTGACGTCATTAACTACTTGACGTCATTAAGTACGTGACGTTATTAACTGCATGACGTCATTTACTACTAAACGTCATTAACTGCGTGACGTCATTAACTGCGCGACGTCATTAACTACTTGACGTCATTAAGTACGTGACGTCATTAACTACTTGATGTCATTAAGTACGTGACGTCATTAACTACTTAAAGTCATTTCTACTTGACGTCACTAACTACTTAACGTCATTAACTACTTACCGTCATGAACTGCGTGACGTCATCAAGTACGTTACGTCATTAACTACTTAACGTCATTAATTATTGACGTCAAGTAATTCCGTGACATCATTAACTGCTTAACATCATTAACTACTTAACGTCATTAACTACTTGACGTCATTAACTACTTGTCTGCATTGTAAAATCCCGTTAAGTATAATGGGCCACGTCATTCGACCCGGACTATTTGTGTGGAAACTGATTCTCGATTCGGAATCGCTCGGGTCAGTAGCATATAGCCGACATACATTCCCCGAGTGGCCCGGTCGATTGAATGCTGTGTAGGTGATTAACATTAAGTGTTACGGGCCACGTTATTAGGCTCGGACTATATGTTGGAAACTTAACAATCCACTTAAGTATCCCACTATTACTTTCTGAATAGAGTCAGTAGCATAAATTATATAGTCAACATACAGTCCAACAGTGGCCCGACCCGATGCTGTAATCGACATTATGTCTTATGGGCCACGTCATTCCACTCGGACTGTTTGCGGCAAAATCTGACGGTATATAAAAACCCTGTTCGGTGAAAACAGGTGGTCGGTGATCCTGTCTGAACTCGCCAAAATCAATCACAACTGTGACGTTTTTGTTTTTTTTTCTCCGGGAAAATATCGATACTTCGATGTATCCGAGGTATCGATAGTGAAACGCGTGGAAATTGTTAAAAATTCGAATTTCTCAAAAACTACATATACGATTTCAATGAAGTTTTTATGGCTTATAGTGCTTAACGAGACAAACAAAACGCGACCACCCGCGTGTCTCTACGACTTACGGTTCACAAGTTATAGCGTTATAAAGCTTGAAAGATATCCCTTTTTCGCCGGGTTCTAGCGCCTGAACGGGCAGTCGGATCGTAAAATAAAGGCCACTTGGTCCGTTTCAAATTTAATTCTCTACAACTTCACTCATTTGACATTTTTCGCTATCTCGACTCCTTCACTGTCAAATCGGCGTCTGAAGAAAAGTCTGCATGACAGTTGGTTCACAAACGTCCAGGGCCGCACTAAAAAAATACTTTCTCAAAGTAGAAATTATTAAAAATTCGGATTTCTCAAGAACGGCTCGTACGATTTCAATGAAATTTTTATGGCTTATAGTGCTTAACAAGACAAGAAAAACAACATCACCCGCGTGTTCCTACGACTTACGGTTCAGAAGTTAGAACCTGGACGTTTTGAACCAGCTGTTATTAATTTGACAATTTTCGAATTCAAGTTGAAAAATCTTATTGTTATGAACAAATACATGTATTGACAATGTCAGAAAACCGAACACGGTTCTTAGTCAAATAATAATAACAGTTTTGAACGCTCCGCTACGATTAATCGTCGACTTGTAATAAATAATCGGGAAATCCTAGGCCTACTTGATATACTACTACCTGGACGTTTTTAACAAGCTGTTATTTATTTGCTATAACTAACTTTCAACGCCCCCGTCTTGCAGTTTTTCAATTTATATGTATGCCTCCAGCACGATAATAACAGGAAATCGTACATTTTATAGTATAAAGTACTTGTATTCGTTATAGAACGGCATCCCCGTCAGTAGTTTGCTAACGGTCATTCTACTCTGACTGTTCAGCCCCTGGTCCAGTAATCAACCCAATGCTGTTATTAACATTAAGTCTTATGGGCCAAGTAATTCGACTCTGACTGTTCAGCCCCCCTGGTCCAGTTCCCAGTTATACACATAAAGTATAATCAGTACAATACATTACATCATTGCCTACATACCATCAACTAAATGTTAGCTAACCACAAGTTGCAATGCTCGTCTCAATTTTAATAACCCAATGCTGTTATTAACATTAAGTCTTATGGGCCAAGTTATTCTACTCGGACTGTTCGGGGTCCATTTCCCCTTCCCGGTTCCCGGTTCCCGGTTCCTTTTAAAGTTCCTTTTTAAGTTGCAGTGCTCGTCTCGCAGTGCTCGGCAATAGCATAGGGTAAACTATTAAACTCATCCCCCCTACCGAGAATCCAATTTTGAAATTAACGATTTAACGTATATCCCTTCACTGGACAGGCCGTTTTTACCTGACAGCTCCTTCCTAACACCTGTCTCCGAAGAACAAGGCCTCTGGTTTACATCTTAAATCGCTAAAAGTTGTTTTATTTTGTCCTACTTTAAAATCTTTAGAACAGTTCAACTTTTCTCTATAAATTCGATACTAGCGACCATCTGTTAAAAAATTGAACTACCTGGTCATAATACCCCGATTTCCCCGATAAGCGCTAGTGTTGCAGTTTTACGGAATCCTCAGGTAAGCCAATCGTACAAATTATATTATAGTCTTCTTGGTGACATACTATAACAAGTAACTATAATTTCTACAAGTGGTAAAACTGTATATATTATTTATTACAAAATGGTGTAAAAGTATGGACTATTATCTCGTAAACAGAACATATTTCTCAAGGAGGAATGCTGATTATAAGGTTTAAATATTTAATGGTGGAAGGTTTAACAAACATAACTTCTTAGCATTCATTCAGTTTTGTCACAGATATATTTTGTTAGGAATTAACATTCTTAAAATGTCGATCCTTTTGCTGTTTAATTTTTTTATTATTTTTTATCAATTTCAAATAAGTGCTAAAATTTAAATTTTTCAGCCAATGGATACCGTTACGGAGTTGGAAGCGGAGGTACAAGTGGCGGAACACGAAGCAGCGCAGGAGATGGAACAAATGGAACAGCCGGAACAAACCGAGCAGGTCGTTCCGACCGAGGAACCACACTTGGAGGCTGTGGAACAAACTGCAACAGCACAACCGGTCGTGCAGCCTGAACACATTACCTTGAGCATTGAGGTGAGTTACTCACGATTTTTACATTTAATTTTGTTACCTCAGTGTTTTATTTTTTAAGAGAAACAGACTGATTTTTTAAGGATTTGTCCAACATTAAATTGTGGTGTCCAAATCAACCCTTTGGCTGCCAAGAAAAACCTTTGATTTTTACAAACTGCAATGAAAAACTCAACATTTCAGTTTTATACTGCCGAGATAAAACTGCTATGACAGTCTGAGAATTGCCACAATGATTTTGCAGCAAAAACTAATTAAAAAACCGAATAGTTAAATATTGCCGCAATCGATATATGGAATTCACTAATATTTGTAATGAGTTGGATTAAAATGTTTTTTTGCAAATAATATATCTACGTTTTTTGGCCAGGCGGCGGAGCGGGAAAGGGAAAGGAGAAGATTGAAGAAGAAGCGTAAAGAAAAGCTGAGACGACTGGACAGCGAGAAGAAACATAGGCATAAGCATCGTGACTGTCTCAAGAGTCACAGGCATAAGCATAAGCACCGGCATCACAGGCATAAGCATAGGCATTCCAAGAATATAGGTGAGTCCGTGATATTCTTAATTGAAAAAATCATACAATCACTTCTCATTAAGAAAACAGACAGTTTTAGTAGAAAGTTAGTAAAAACTAGTTTATAAAATTATTTTTTACCCCTTGATGCCTTTAAGCTGGTCTTTGATGTTCAACAGAGTAAAGTTTACGTACGAGGCGCTTAATGATAATTACACTTCATAATACTGAAACCTAAATCGTAGTGAAGACTATCAACTTTTTACACCATTAGTTCAGTTTTTTAAATTTTGTAAATAATCTGTATATCATCCTATTGCAATTTGGCTCTTTTAAGAGAAAAACCTCAACTCAGTTGATGCTAAGATCCAAAACTTGATGTCACGTGTCGAAGATGATGGGACGAAATTAGTAAAACGGTGGTATTACTCTTTCAGTGTCTGTGATCGGCGAGAATGCTAGCGTCGAAGAGAAGAAGCCGCTGACTCTGGTCGTCCACACGAAACCCGCGACGGACGGCGGCGGCCCACCGATAGTGTCCACCATCAAGATAAAGGTACTTGTTTGTGATTTGTAGCACGGATTGGTTTGCAAATAGCAGGTATTTAACATAAGTCTTTAATCCTTTTTCGTTCATAGATGAACGTGTTTCAGCCTTAGGCCATCTTGGCAACCCCGAGATTGTACACTGAATTAACATAATAATCTACGCTGCTTAGGTCTTAAAGCAAGCTGGGTCAAGTTTTGAAAATAACATGAACAAATAACATTTAATGCGGATACGTACGAAAACGTCAAAACAGTTTTAAAACAATGTGTGCACATATTTGGGATTAGGCATTGAACTGTGATCGAATCAACTCCATGTTTTCCCCCTGTGTAAAATAATATGTAAAATAACCGAGTTTTGTTTCCCAAGTAGCATGATAGGAGACATTGACTTTCATACACGCAGATCAGGTGTGCCGCGCCAGGAGTTAGCTGTCATCTGTCGCGAGTAGGGCCTAAAATGTTTTACGGCACAGGGTTTTCACTGTTGTTCATGCTTTTAAATTCTGCGTATCACAGTACACCCTACATTGCGCCGTAAAAACATTGTAGGGTCAACTTGCTAGGTAATTAACGTCTGTGACTAAAATTTTATTTTGATTTACTTCTGTATCTCAAATTTTGCTCAAACTAACTCTGTAAGTCAAAAGTAAGAATTATTTCTGTAACAAACTATGCTTAATTCAAACTTTACGTAACTAAAAAGAGGAAATCATAGTTCTGTGACATTTTGAGTCGGCAAGAGTCGACTATATAACATTATCTGCAACATTGACTGCGAAATAATGTATAACCTAACCGTCGTGTTGTCCCCAGAAGGACAAGAAGCGGCCTCGCGCCCCGGACGCCGCGTCGGCGCGCAGCCACAGCAAGATGGCGGCGTTCCTGCCCGCGCGGCAGCTGTGGGGTTGGAGTGGTCGGCCGTACAAGCGGCCCGGCGCCAGGGGCCGCGCGCGCAAGGAGTTCTACAAGACGATACAGCGCGGCCGCGAGACCATCTCGGTGAGTGTGACATGAGTAACGGGGTCTTCTAGCCTAGTTATAACCTGTCGTCAATGGCTGACACAATCAACCGATTACTCATTACACAGTGAAGGTGTTAATTGTTTAATATTGTCTGATGTGTGTTCTGATGTGTGTCATTTATTGGGGACTTTATTTTATTCCTCTCCAAAGGTTGGACTTACCTAACTTAACCTAGCCTACTTATCCTAACCTAGGTTGGAACCCTCTGATTCTACACATAGTTAAGTGCGACACGTGTCGCATTACTCCAAAGGTAATTTGACGTGTGTCCTCTCCTAAGGTCGGACTTAACCTGAACAAACTACCTATCCTAAGCTCTGATCCTTTACTCGGTAACATCTGATCTGTGTCCCAGGTCGGGGACTGCGCGGTGTTCCTCTCGACGGGGCGGCCGGACAGGCCGTACATAGGCCGGATCGAGGCCATGTGGGAGAACCGGTTCCAGACGATGGTGGTCAAGGTCCGCTGGTTCTACCATCCCGAAGAGACGGTCGGCTGTCCGGAGAAACTGCCGTACCCGGTAAGGTTGTCTTGGTGTCACACAATCGTTCGCTGATTGTGTTTCTATTGATTATCTATATCATCACACGAGTTAGTATAAATTAAATAGTAGTCTGTGCAATGTTTTTGTTACCTCACACAGTAGGAGTTAAACTTAAATATTAGTTCAAGCGACAGTTGGGTTACAAACGCCTTTAGGCCACGAGTAAGACGCAACGGCTCAAAGGCTGAATATAACTGTTGCATCACTACTTTGTCTACGACCAGCAATGTACAACAAAACTCATCCATTTTAACTCATGATGGAGTAATTTAGGAATAGAAGGATAGGCAGCTAGCTTACCTTTGAAAGAGTCCAGGCAGGCCATAGAACACATTAAGTAAAACAGAATAAATCACAAAATTTTGCACCACTAGGGACTTGGTCAGGTGGAGCAAAGAAAGTTGTACAATGGCTGTAGAACTGTTCCTCGTGATAAAATACTGTGACTTTTTGGACATAGTGATATAATAGTGTAATATATTAGGGCCTGGTGATGAATTACTGTAATATTTTAGGGCCTAATAATAAAATACTGTAACATATCAGGGCCTAGTGATAAAGTACTAATGGCGAACACTGTTTTTCGCAGGGGGCGTTGTTCGAGTCGCCTCACACCGACGAGAACGACGTGCAGACCATCTCCCACCGCTGCGAAGTGTTGCGGCTGCCGGACTACCGGCGGCGACTGGCGCTGGAGCCGCATCGTCTCGCCGCCGTTTACGACTGCAACGACGTCTACTACCTGGCCGGCCACTACAACCCGACCGACCTCTCGCTCAAGTTCGAGCCGGGCGTCGCTTAAAGTCTCGGACGGAGGAGAGTCTGTCGGGGAGATGAAAAATGGGCATGCTTCTGTTGTTTCGATCGGAGAGTTTTTCTTTCCGGTAACTCGACTTGTAAAGTCCCTCTAGGATGTGGGGGCGTGATTTCAAGGAGGTAATATAAGTAAGATTTGACCTGATGGATGACGTAAAAGCGTTCTCCCCTCACCTTGCAGTAGAATGTTTTTAGGCACTAAATCCAATACTTTGAACACAGAAAATCCACTTTTACTGATAGTGAGGAGACTAGGCTAAGGTGAAGTCACATGATGAAATTGGCCCCCACAGCTAACAGCAATACTTATTTATTTATTTGCCCGTGTGATTGCTGGGAATAATTTGTTTCTTGCAATTCAACCATTAGTTAAAGTGTAATTTTTCTTTCCGACATTTTGAGATTCTCGCAGTTGTATTATTTTTTTTTTTGGGAATAACTGAATTGTGTTTTTTGTTGTAATTTCAAATTGACTGCTCTTCAACCATCGGAGAGGGGAGACATTTCGGCCCCTTGAATCACGGCTGCACCGGGGATTGCGGGATACAAAGTGTACATAGTCTATGTCTTAATTTAGCCGTAAAATGTAGGCTGCAGACCTCAGAGGGTGGTCTTAATGTTTGAAGTGAGAAATTCATTCGAAAACATTTACACAGTGGCACTCTGTGTCAACGTCGAGAAAACAGTCAGTTTTTTGTATACGTCGGTTCAACCGAATGTAGTATGATTCCATGATACAATCTTATGTGGCATTCTCAACAAAACTGTTGTAGGCCAAAATTCAAGAGTCGGATAAAAAATCTTGTTTGGCTGTGTCGAATCCCTCTCTAGACTCGGACGCGGCGGTGCTACTAAAATAACAAAACAAATGGAAACGATTCTGTGATTTTTAGAGGCTAAGAAATTGATCTTGACCACCCTTTTTGCTGTATATATCTGAATGTCTTCCTTGTAAGGTTTTAATTTCTATCCTTAGTATTTTCCATCTTCTTTCCTGTACAACTTTGGATTCTGCTAAAAAGTCGCTCACTGTAGGCTGTTAATTTCTGTTTTTAATTCATTTATATTTAACTTTAAGAAAAACATTTTTGTAACCAAAACAATCTTAGGTTCGGAAAACCTGAGATTAAGTAGATTTTTCCATAAACATTGGCGACTTTTCAGAAGAGTCGGCAATTACTTGGTAGAAAACTGTGTAGAAAGTTTCCCGTCTTTACTTCAACTGTCGAACAAACCGAATTGGCCATATGGTCTAACCTGTTGACCATTTTTGTTTGTTTGTTTGTTTGTTTCTGATTCTTGATCCTTGTTTCATATATCGTTATTAATGTACCTGTGCTGTGTTCTGTTTGTTTCGTTATCTGTCTTAAGTATTTTATGTGATTGTTATGTAATATATATACATATATTTTCTGTATACGACCTCTTTGTAAGTGTTCACTGTATTTTCGTGGTAAGATGAGTGTAGGAGGGGTCCTCGGTGACTTATAGCAGTGCCTAATTTTTTCTTATTAATTTTGTATTTTTATACCGAGGAATAGTGTAAATTTTTTGCAAGCTAAGGTAAAGTACAATTAAGGTACCATTAAGAAAAAAAAACAGTCAACAGTTTTTGTTTATACATTTTTTTCAGTCATTCCTCATTAAAATATTTGGTAATTTGAAAATATTTTGAAGGAAAGAGGAGGAAGCAATAATTCTGTAAGAGGAAAGTTTATAATATTAATTTATTGCCTCGTGATAGTTGACAGTGGACTTGTTTGTTACGTTTTACCGAGTTTAAGTTGCACACACCGATATGTAAAATACAGTAAGTAGGACATTCTTTTATACATTCTATACTTTTCCACTATGTGAAAGGCCATATTCAATGTTTTTTAATAAGGGTTCTGTGTTATGTTTGTTGAGGTTATGTTTTCATATTCTGTATATTTATGTCTGTACTCACCCAATGTTGTACTTTAGTATTATAAAAATCAATCGCTTTAATTATTTTAGTTGTATATATAGTGTCGATAACGTACTTAAATAACCACTCTGATTTGTATCCATTTTTTATTAAAAAAAAGCTTTAAATTTGGCAGGGAATTTGTTTTCTAAATTGTTTAAGAGCACTAAAGCTAACTTTGTGTGAAAATCGTTTTATAGTATTGTTTCTTTATGAGATTCTTATTTCCAACTCACCCCTTGTAAAATTACGTTTTCAGTTCGGTTTTGTAAAATAAAATTGTATAATCTTGTTATGATACTTTTTGTAAATAACGATTCAGATGTGTATTTTTTAAAAAAGCTTGGGCAAATATTTTTCATGAGATCTAAATGTCTATTTTCAAACTTAGATAGCACCCGCCCTGAGTAGCGTTAGAGTATGGATAACAGTTACGACAGTCTAGCTGTCTCAGGTTAGTCGCTTAGGTTAGCCGTTCTCTCGGAGTATCGGATACGCTTATGAGTATATTTAAGTGAGAAGTTCAGCGAACCCGCTGCAAGTGTCAGAAACAAGAATATTTTTCCATAAGGTAAAAATGTTACATGAACAAAAAATTAAAAATATTGTAAAGTGAAAAATATTTTTGTTTTGAGAGAATAAAATCAAAAGGTGCTATTGAAAGTGTTGTCATTTTTTATCCTTTTAGGTAACCCAGAAATCCATATACAGTTCTTGGAGTTTTGAGACAAGCTAGACATTGTGATTTCGGTCTCAAGTTGACTGAACGAGAAAATAAGCACTAAGCATCAAGAGAGATGTTTTAGTTTATAAAAACTCGAGTAGGATTCCTTTCTCTTGACGTTGTATTTTTGAAAACCCTGGGTATCCTCCTGAAAAAGAAGTATAAAAACAAAAAACAAATGTGAAAAACAGAGTTGGTAGCCATTGGTAGTACCTGGTAAAAAACAAAAGTGATGGAATCTTGTTTTGGATGAACTCCAAACAAAGAGGGAGCCAGGCCATACTCCCAGTGCGGAACTTCGGCGAGCAGACGAAGACCCTCCGGGCTTCCTCTGGCCCAGAGTGCCAGAGTAGTCTCAGGGCTGGATTTACATATGGTCTTAAAGGGCTACAGCCCTTTAAGACCATATGTACATTAAGTACGTGACGTCATTAACCGCGTGACGTAATTAACTACTTGACGCCATTAACTGCGTGTCGTCATTAACTACGTGACGTCATTAAGTACCTGACGTCATTAACTGCGTGACGTCATTAACTACTAGCCGTCATTAACTGCGTGACGTCATCAACTACTTGACATCATTAACTACATAACGTCATTAAATACTTGACGTCATTAACTACTTGACTTCATTAATAACGTGACGTCTTTAATTGCTTAACGTTATTAACTACTTGACGTAATTAAGTACGTGACGTCATAAACAACTTGACGTCATTAACTGCGTGACGTCATTAACTACTTAACGTCATTAACTACTTGACGTCATTAAGTACGTGACGTCATTAACTACTTGGCGTCATTAAGTACGTGACGTCATTAAATACTTAACGACATTAACTACTTGACGTCATTAAGCACGTGACGTCATTAACTACTTAACGTCATTAACTGCGTGACGTCATTAACTACTTAACGTCATTAACTACTTGACGTCATTAAGTACGTGACGTCATTAAATACTTAACGACATTAACTACTCGACGCCATTAAGTACGTGACGTCATTAACTAATTGACGTCATCAACTACTACCTGTCATTAATTACGTGACGTCATTAACTACTACACGTAATTAAGTGCGTGACGTCATTAACTACTACACGTAATTAACTGCCTGACGTCATTAACTACTACACGTCACGCAGGTACGTCACATTAAGTACGTGACGTCATTAACTGTATGACGTCATTAACTACTTGACGTAATTAAGTACGTGACGTCATAAACAACTTGACGTCATTAACTGCGTGACGTCATTAAGTACGTTACGTCATTAACTGTATGACGTCATTAACTACTTGGTGTCATTAAGTACGTGACGTCATTAAATACTTAACGTCATTAACTACTTAACGTCATTAAGTACGTGACGTCATTAAGTACCTGACGTCATTAACTGCGTGACGTCATTAACTACTAGCCGTCATTAACTGCGTGACGTCATCAACTACTAGACATCATTAACTACATAACGTCATTAAATACTTGACGTCATTAACTACTTGACTTCATTAATAACGTGACGTCTTTAATTGCTTAACGTTATTAACTACTTGACGTAATTAAGTACGTGACGTCATAAACAACTTGACGTCATTAACTGCGTGACGTCATTAACTACTTAACGTCATTAACTACTTGACGTCATTAAGTACGTGACGTCATTAAATACTTAACGACATTAACTACTTGACGCCATTAAGTACGTGACGTCATTAACTACTTGACGTAATTAAGTACTCAACGGCATTAACTACTTGACGTCATCAACTACTACCTGTCATTAATTACGTGACGTCATTAACTACTACACGTAATTAAGTGCGTGACGTCATTAACTACTACACGTAATTAACTGCGTGACGTCATTAACTACTACACGTCACGCAGGTACGTCACATTAAGTACGTGACGTCATTAACTGTATGACGTCATTAACTACTTGACGTCATTAAGTACGTGACGTCAATAAATACTTAACGACATTAACTACTTGACGTCTTTAAGCACGTGACGTCATTAAATACTTAACGACATTAACTACTTGACGCCATTAAGTACGTGACGTCATTAACTACTTGGCGTCATTAACTACCTTACGTCATCAAGTACGTGACGTCATTAACTACTAGACGTCATTACGTACGTGACGTCATTAACCGCGTGACGTAATTAACTACTAGACGTCATTAAGTACGTGACGTCATTAACCGCGTGACGTAATTAACTACTTGACGCCATTAACTGCGTGACGTCATTAAGTACGTTACGTCATTAACTGTATGACGTCATTAACTACTTGATGTCATTAAGTACGTGACGTCATTAAATACTTAACGACATTAACTACTTAAAGTCATTAAGTACGTGACGTCATTAAGTACCTGACGTCATTAACTGCGTGACGTCATTAACTACTATCCGTCATTAACTGCGTGACGTCATTAACTACTAGCCGTCATTAACTGCGTGACGTCATCAACTACTTGACATCATTAACTACATAAGGTCATTAAATACTTGACGTCATTAACTACTTGACTTCATTAATAACGTGACGTCTTTAATTGCTTAACGTTATTAACTACTTGACGTAATTAAGTACGTGACGTCATAAACAACTTGACGTCATTAACTGCGTGACGTCATTAACTACTTAACGTCATTAACTACTTGACGTCATTAAGTACGTGACGTCATTAACTACTTGACGTCATTAACTACTTGACCTCATTAACTACTTGACGTAATTAAGTACGTGACGTAATTAATTACTTGACGTCATTAACTGCGTGACGTCATTAACTACTTAACGTCATTAACTACTTGACGTAATTAAGTACGTGACGTCATTAACTACTTTCCGTCATTAAGTACTTGACGTCATTAACTACTTGATGTCATTAAGTACGTGACGTCATTAACTACTTTAAGTCATTACTACTTGACGTCATTAATTACGTGACGTCATTAACTGCGTGACGTCATTAACTGCGTGACGTCATTAACTACTTAACGTCATTAACTACTTGATGTCATTAAGTACGTGACGTCATTAACTACTTAAAGTCATTACTACTTGACGTCATTAATTACGTGACGTCATTAACTGCGTGACGTCATTAACTGCGTGACGTCATTAACTGCGTGACATCATTAACTACTTAACGTCATTAACTACTTGACGTCATTAAGTACGTGACGTCATTAACTACTTGACGTCATTAACTACTTAAAGTCATTACTACTTGACGTCATTAATTACGTGACGTCATTAACTGCGTGACGTCATTAACTGCGTGACGTCATTAACTACTTAACGTCATTAACTACTTGACGTAATTAAGTACGTGACGTCATTAACTACTTGACGTCATTAACTACTTGACCTCATTAACTACTTGACGTAATTAATTACGTGACGTAATTAATTACTTGACGTCATTAACTGCGTGACGTCATTAACTACTTAACGTCATTAACTACTTGACGTAATTAAGTACGTGACGTCATTAACTACTTGACGTCATTAACTACTTGACCTCATTAACTACTTGACGTAATTAACTGCATGACGTCATTAACTACTGGACGTCATTAACTGCGTGACGTCATTAACTACGCGACCTCATGAACTACTTGACGTCATTAACTACTTGACGTCATTAACTATTTGACGTCATTAACTATTTGACGTCATTAACTACTTAACGTCATTAACTACTTAACGTCATTAACTACTTGACGTAATTAAGTACGTGACGTCATTAACTACTTGACGTCATTAACTACTTGACGTCATTAAGTACGTGACGTTATTAACTGCATGACGTCATTAACTACTGGACGTCATTAACTACTTGACGTCATTAACTACTTGACGTCATTAACTATTTGACGTCATTAACTATTTGACGTCATTAACTACTTGACTGATTAACTACTTGACGTAATTAAGTACGTGACGTTATTAACTACTTGACGTCATTAACTACTTGACGTATTTAAGTACGTTACGTCATTAACTACGTAACGTCATTAACTACTTGACGTCATTAAGTACGTGACGTTATTAACTGCATGACGTCATTAACTACTGGACGTCATTAACTGCGTGACGTCATTAACTGCGCGACGTCATTAACTACTTGACGTCATTAACTACTTGACGTCATTAACTATTTGACGTCATTAACTATTTGACGTCATTAACTACTTAACGTCATTAACTACTTGACTGATTAACTACTTGACGTAATTAAGTACGTGACGTTATTAAGTACTTGACGTCATTAACTACTTGACGTATTTAAGTACGTTACGTCATTAACTACTTAACGTCATTAACTACTCTACGTTATTAACTACTTAACGTCATTAACTACTTGACGTCATTAAGTACGTGACGTCATTACCTACTTGACTTCGTTAAGTACGTGACGTCATTAACTACTTAGTTTCATTAACTACTTAGTTTCATTAACTACTTGACGTCATTAACTACTTGACGTCATTAACTATTTGACGTCATTAACTATTTGACGTCATTAAATACTTAAAGTAATTTCTACTTGACGTCAATAACTACTTAACGTCATTAACTGCGTGACGTCATTAACTACTTGACGTCATTAAGTACGTGACGTTATTAACTACTTGACGTCATTAACTACTTAACATCATTAACTACTTAACGTCATTAATTAATGACGTCACGTAGTTACGTGACACCATTAACTGCTTGACGTCATTAAAAACTTGACGTCAATAACTACTTAACGTCATTAACTACTTTCCGTCATTAACTACTTGACGTCATTAACTACTTGATGTCATTAAGTACGTGACGTCATTAACTACTTAAAGTCATTACTACTTGACGTCATTAATTACGTGACGTCATTAACTGCGTGACGTCATTAACTGCGTGACGTCATTAACTACTTAACGTCATTAACTACTTGACGTCATTAACTACTTGACGTCATTAACTACTTAAAGTCATTACTACTTGACGTCATTAATTACGTGACGTCATTAACTGCGTGACGTCATTAACTGCGTGACGTCATTAACTACTTAACGTCATTAACTACTTGACGTAATTAAGTACGTGACGTCATTAACTACTTGACCTCATTAACTACTTGACGTAATTAAGTACGTGACGTAATTAATTACTTGACGTCATTAACTGCGTTACGTCATTAACTACTTAACGTCATTAACTACTTGACGTAATTAAGTACGTGACGTCATTAACTACTTGGCGTCATTAACTACTTGACGTCATTAAGTACGTGACGTTATTAACTGCATGACGTCATTAACTACTGGACGTCATTAACTGCGTGACGTCATTAACTGCGCGACGTCATTAACTACTTGACGTCATTAACTACTTGACGTCATTAACTATTTGACGTCATTAACTATTTGACGTCATTAAATACTTAAAGTCATTTCTACTTGACGTCAATAACTACTTAACGTCATTAACTGCGTGACGTCATTAACTACTTGACGTCATTAAGTACGTGACGTTATTAACTACTTGACGTCATTAACTACTTAACATCATTAACTACTTAACGTCATTAATTAATGACGTCACGTAGTTACGTGACACCATTAACTGCTTGACGTCATTAAAAACTTGACGTCAATAACTACTTAACGTCATTAACTACTTGACGTCATTAACAACTTGATGTCATTAAGTACGTGACGTCATTAAGTACTTAAAGTCATTACTACTTGACGTCATTAACTACTGGACGTCATTAACTGCGTGACGTCATTAACTACTTAACGTCATTAACTATTTGACGTCATTAACTACTTGACGTCATCAACTACTACCTGTCATTAATTACGTGACGTCATTAACTACTACACGTAATTAAGTGCGTGACGTCATTAACTACTACACGTAATTAACTACGTGACGTCATTAACTACTACACGTCATTAACTGCGTGACGTCATTAAGTACGTGACGTCATTAACTACTTGACGTCATTAATTACTTGACTCATTAACTACTTGACGTAATAAATTACGTGACGTAATTAATTACTTGACGTCATTAACTACTTGACGTCATTAAATACTTGATGTCATTAAGTACGTGACGTCATAACTACTTAAAGTCATTACTACTTGACGTCATTAATTACGTGACGTCATTAACTGCGTGACGTCATTAACTGCGTGACGTCATTAACTACTTAACGTCATTAACTACTTGACGTCATTAAGTACGTGACGTCATTAACTACTTGACGTCATTAACTTCTTAAAGTCATTACTACTTGACGTCATTAATTACGTGACGTCATTAACTGCGTGACGTCATTAACTGCGTGACGTCATTAACTACTTAACGTCATTAACTACTTGACGTAATTAAGTACGTGACGTCATTAACTACTTGACGTCATTAACTACTTGACCTCATTAACTACTTGACGTAATAAATTACGTGACGTAATTAATTACTTGACGTCATTAACTGCGTGACGTCAATAACTACTTAACGTCATTAACTACTTGACGTAATTAAGTACGTGACGTCATTAACTACTTGACGTCATCAACTACTTGACGTCATTAAGTACGTGACGTTATTAACTGCATGACGTCATTAACTACTGGACGTCATTAACTGCGTGACGTCATTAACTGCGCGACGTCATTAACTACTTGACGTCATTAAGTACGTGACGTCATTACCTACTTGACTTCGTTAAGTACGTGACGTCATTAACTACTTAGTTTCATTAACTACTTGACGTCATTAACTGCATGACGTCATTTACTACTAAACGTCATTAACTGTGTGACGTCATTAACTGCGCGATGTCATTAACTACTTGACGTCATTAACTACTTTCCGTTATTAATTACATTACGTCATTACCTACTTGACTTCGTTAAGTACGTGACGTCATTAACTACTTAACGTCATTAACTACTTGACGTCATTAACTATTTGACGTCATTAACTACTTGACGTCAATGACTACTTAACGTCATTAACTACTTGTCGTCATTAACTACTTGACGTCAATGACTACTTAACATCATTAACTACTTGACGCCATAAACTGCGTCATTAACTACTTGACGTCATTAACTACTTGACGTCATTAAGTACGTGACGTTATTAACTGCATGACGTCATTTACTACTAAACGTCATTAACTGCGTGACGTCATTAACTGCGCGACGTCATTAACTACTTGACGTCATTAAGTACGTGACGTCATTAACTACTTGATGTCATTAAGTACGTGACGTCATTAACTACTTAAAGTCATTTCTACTTGACGTCACTAACTACTTAACGTCATTAACTACTTACCGTCATGAACTGCGTGACGTCATCAAGTACGTTACGTCATTAACTACTTAACGTCATTAATTATTGACGTCAAGTAATTCCGTGACATCATTAACTGCTTAACATCATTAACTACTTAACGTCATTAACTACTTGACGTCATTAACTACTTGTCTGCATTGTAAAATCCCGTTAAGTATAATGGGCCACGTCATTCGACCCGGACTATTTGTGTGGAAACTGATTCTCGATTCGGAATCGCTCGGGTCAGTAGCATATAGCCGACATACATTCCCCGAGTGGCCCGGTCGATTGAATGCTGTGTAGGTGATTAACATTAAGTGTTACGGGCCACGTTATTAGGCTCGGACTATATGTTGGAAACTTAACAATCCACTTAAGTATCCCACTATTACTTTCTGAATAGAGTCAGTAGCATAAATTATATAGTCAACATACAGTCCAACAGTGGCCCGACCCGATGCTGTAATCGACATTATGTCTTATGGGCCACGTCATTCCACTCGGACTGTTTGCGGCAAAATCTGACGGTATATAAAAACCCTGTTCGGTGAAAACAGGTGGTCGGTGATCCTGTCTGAACTCGCCAAAATCAATCACAACTGTGACGTTTTTGTTTTTTTTTCTCCGGGAAAATATCGATACTTCGATGTATCCGAGGTATCGATAGTGAAACGCGTGGAAATTGTTAAAAATTCGAATTTCTCAAAAACTACATATACGATTTCAATGAAGTTTTTATGGCTTATAGTGCTTAACGAGACAAACAAAACGCGACCACCCGCGTGTCTCTACGACTTACGGTTCACAAGTTATAGCGTTATAAAGCTTGAAAGATATCCCTTTTTCGCCGGGTTCTAGCGCCTGAACGGGCAGTCGGATCGTAAAATAAAGGCCACTTGGTCCGTTTCAAATTTAATTCTCTACAACTTCACTCATTTGACATTTTTCGCTATCTCGACTCCTTCACTGTCAAATCGGCGTCTGAAGAAAAGTCTGCATGACAGTTGGTTCACAAACGTCCAGGGCCGCACTAAAAAAATACTTTCTCAAAGTAGAAATTATTAAAAATTCGGATTTCTCAAGAACGGCTCGTACGATTTCAATGAAATTTTTATGGCTTATAGTGCTTAACAAGACAAGAAAAACAACATCACCCGCGTGTTCCTACGACTTACGGTTCAGAAGTTAGAACCTGGACGTTTTGAACCAGCTGTTATTAATTTGACAATTTTCGAATTCAAGTTGAAAAATCTTATTGTTATGAACAAATACATGTATTGACAATGTCAGAAAACCGAACACGGTTCTTAGTCAAATAATAATAACAGTTTTGAACGCTCCGCTACGATTAATCGTCGACTTGTAATAAATAATCGGGAAATCCTAGGCCTACTTGATATACTACTACCTGGACGTTTTTAACAAGCTGTTATTTATTTGCTATAACTAACTTTCAACGCCCCCGTCTTGCAGTTTTTCAATTTATATGTATGCCTCCAGCACGATAATAACAGGAAATCGTACATTTTATAGTATAAAGTACTTGTATTCGTTATAGAACGGCATCCCCGTCAGTAGTTTGCTAACGGTCATTCTACTCTGACTGTTCAGCCCCTGGTCCAGTAATCAACCCAATGCTGTTATTAACATTAAGTCTTATGGGCCAAGTAATTCGACTCTGACTGTTCAGCCCCCCTGGTCCAGTTCCCAGTTATACACATAAAGTATAATCAGTACAATACATTACATCATTGCCTACATACCATCAACTAAATGTTAGCTAACCACAAGTTGCAATGCTCGTCTCAATTTTAATAACCCAATGCTGTTATTAACATTAAGTCTTATGGGCCAAGTTATTCTACTCGGACTGTTCGGGGTCCATTTCCCCTTCCCGGTTCCCGGTTCCCGGTTCCTTTTAAAGTTCCTTTTTAAGTTGCAGTGCTCGTCTCGCAGTGCTCGGCAATAGCATAGGGTAAACTATTAAACTCATCCCCCCTACCGAGAATCCAATTTTGAAATTAACGATTTAACGTATATCCCTTCACTGGACAGGCCGTTTTTACCTGACAGCTCCTTCCTAACACCTCAGTTGATGCTCAACTCAGTTGATGCTAAGATCCAAAACTTGATGTCACGTGTCGAAGATGATGGGACGAAATTAGTAAAACGGTGGTATTACTCTTTCAGTGTCTGTGATCGGCGAGAATGCTAGCGTCGAAGAGAAGAAGCCGCTGACTCTGGTCGTCCACACGAAACCCGCGACGGACGGCGGCGGCCCACCGATAGTGTCCACCATCAAGATAAAGGTACTTGTTTGTGATTTGTAGCACGGATTGGTTTGCAAATAGCAGGTATTTAACATAAGTCTTTAATCCTTTTTCGTTCATAGATGAACGTGTTTCAGCCTTAGGCCATCTTGGCAACCCCGAGATTGTACACTGAATTAACATAATAATCTACGCTGCTTAGGTCTTAAAGCAAGCTGGGTCAAGTTTTGAAAATAACATGAACAAATAACATTTAATGCGGATACGTACGAAAACGTCAAAACAGTTTTAAAACAATGTGTGCACATATTTGGGATTAGGCATTGAACTGTGATCGAATCAACTCCATGTTTTCCCCCTGTGTAAAATAATATGTAAAATAACCGAGTTTTGTTTCCCAAGTAGCATGATAGGAGACATTGACTTTCATACACGCAGATCAGGTGTGCCGCGCCAGGAGTTAGCTGTCATCTGTCGCGAGTAGGGCCTAAAATGTTTTACGGCACAGGGTTTTCACTGTTGTTCATGCTTTTAAATTCTGCGTATCACAGTACACCCTACATTGCGCCGTAAAAACATTGTAGGGTCAACTTGCTAGGTAATTAACGTCTGTGACTAAAATTTTATTTTGATTTACTTCTGTATCTCAAATTTTGCTCAAACTAACTCTGTAAGTCAAAAGTAAGAATTATTTCTGTAACAAACTATGCTTAATTCAAACTTTACGTAACTAAAAAGAGGAAATCATAGTTCTGTGACATTTTGAGTCGGCAAGAGTCGACTATATAACATTATCTGCAACATTGACTGCGAAATAATGTATAACCTAACCGTCGTGTTGTCCCCAGAAGGACAAGAAGCGGCCTCGCGCCCCGGACGCCGCGTCGGCGCGCAGCCACAGCAAGATGGCGGCGTTCCTGCCCGCGCGGCAGCTGTGGGGTTGGAGTGGTCGGCCGTACAAGCGGCCCGGCGCCAGGGGCCGCGCGCGCAAGGAGTTCTACAAGACGATACAGCGCGGCCGCGAGACCATCTCGGTGAGTGTGACATGAGTAACGGGGTCTTCTAGCCTAGTTATAACCTGTCGTCAATGGCTGACACAATCAACCGATTACTCATTACACAGTGAAGGTGTTAATTGTTTAATATTGTCTGATGTGTGTTCTGATGTGTGTCATTTATTGGGGACTTTATTTTATTCCTCTCCAAAGGTTGGACTTACCTAACTTAACCTAGCCTACTTATCCTAACCTAGGTTGGAACCCTCTGATTCTACACATAGTTAAGTGCGACACGTGTCGCATTACTCCAAAGGTAATTTGACGTGTGTCCTCTCCTAAGGTCGGACTTAACCTGAACAAACTACCTATCCTAAGCTCTGATCCTTTACTCGGTAACATCTGATCTGTGTCCCAGGTCGGGGACTGCGCGGTGTTCCTCTCGACGGGGCGGCCGGACAGGCCGTACATAGGCCGGATCGAGGCCATGTGGGAGAACCGGTTCCAGACGATGGTGGTCAAGGTCCGCTGGTTCTACCATCCCGAAGAGACGGTCGGCTGTCCGGAGAAACTGCCGTACCCGGTAAGGTTGTCTTGGTGTCACACAATCGTTCGCTGATTGTGTTTCTATTGATTATCTATATCATCACACGAGTTAGTATAAATTAAATAGTAGTCTGTGCAATGTTTTTGTTACCTCACACAGTAGGAGTTAAACTTAAATATTAGTTCAAGCGACAGTTGGGTTACAAACGCCTTTAGGCCACGAGTAAGACGCAACGGCTCAAAGGCTGAATATAACTGTTGCATCACTACTTTGTCTACGACCAGCAATGTACAACAAAACTCATCCATTTTAACTCATGATGGAGTAATTTAGGAATAGAAGGATAGGCAGCTAGCTTACCTTTGAAAGAGTCCAGGCAGGCCATAGAACACATTAAGTAAAACAGAATAAATCACAAAATTTTGCACCACTAGGGACTTGGTCAGGTGGAGCAAAGAAAGTTGTACAATGGCTGTAGACCTCGTGATAAAATACTGTGACTTTTTGGACATAGTGATATAACAGTGTAATATATTAGGGCCTGGTGATGAATTACTGTAATATTTTAGGGCCTAATAATAAAATACTGTAACATATCAGGGCCTAGTGATAAAGTACTAATGGCGAACACTGTTTTTCGCAGGGGGCGTTGTTCGAGTCGCCTCACACCGACGAGAACGACGTGCAGACCATCTCCCACCGCTGCGAAGTGTTGCGGCTGCCGGACTACCGGCGGCGACTGGCGCTGGAGCCGCATCGTCTCGCCGCCGTTTACGACTGCAACGATGTCTACTACCTGGCCGGCCACTACAACCCGACCGACCTCTCGCTCAAGTTCGAGCCGGGCGTCGCTTAAAGTCTCGGACGGAGGAGAGTCTGTCGGGGAGATGAAAAATGGGCATGCTTCTGTTGTTTCGATCGGAGAGTTTTTCTTTCCGGTAACTCGACTTGTAAAGTCCCTCTAGGATGTGGGGGCGTGATTTCAAGGAGGTAATATAAGTAAGATTTGACCTGATGGATGACGTAAAAGCGTTCTCCCCTCACCTTGCAGTAGAATGTTTTTAGGCACTAAATCCAATACTTTGAACACAGAAAATCCACTTTTACTGATAGTGAGGAGACTAGGCTAAGGTGAAGTCACATGATGAAATTGGCCCCCACAGCTAACAGCAATACTTATTTATTTATTTGCCCGTGTGATTGCTGGGAATAATTTGTTTCTTGCAATTCAACCATTAGTTAAAGTGTAATTTTTCTTTCCGACATTTTAAGATTCTCGCAGTTGTATTTTTTTTTTTTTTTGGGAATAACTGAATTGTGTTTTTTGTTGTAATTTCAAATTGACTGCTCTTCAACAATCGGAGAGGGGAGACATTTCGGCCCCTTGAATCACGGCTACACCGGGGATTGCGGGATACAAAGTGTACATAGTCTATGTCTTAATTTAGCCGTAAAATGTAGGCTGCAGACCTCAGAGGGTGGTCTTAATGTTTGAGATGAGAAATTCATTCGAAAACATTTACACAGTGGCACTCTGCGTCAACGTCGAGAAAACAGTCAGTTTTTTGTCTACGTCGGTTCAACCGAATGTAGTATGATTCCATGATACAATCTTATGTGGCATTCTCAAAAAAACTGTTGTAGGCCAAAATTCAAGAGTCGGATAAAAAATCTTGTTTGGCCGTGTCGAATCCCTCTCTAGACTCGGATGCGGCGGTGCTACTAAAATAACAAAACAAATGGAAACGATTCTGTGATTTTTAGAGGCTAAGAAATTGATCTTGACCACCCTTTTTGCTGTATATATCTGAATGTCTTCCTTGTAAGGTTTTAATTTCTATCCTTAGTATTTTCCATCTTCTTTCCTGTACAACTCTGGATTCTGCTAAAAAGTCGCTCACTGTAGGCTGTTAATTTCTGTTTTTAATTCATTTATATATAACTTTAAGAAAAAAATTGTTGTAACCAAAACAATCTTAGGTTCGGAAAACCTGAGATTAAGTAGATTTTTCCATAAACATTGGCGACTTTTCAGAAGAATCGGCAATTACTTGGTAGAAAACTGTGTAGAAAGTTTCCCGTCTTTACTTCAACTGTCGAACAAACCGAATTGGTCATATGGTCTAACCTGTTGACCATTTTTGTTTGTTTGTTTGTTTGTTTCTGATTCTTGATCCTTGTTTCATATATCGTTATTAATGTACCTGTGCTATGTTCTGTTTGTTTCGTTATCTGTCTTAAGTATTTTATGTGATTGTTATGTAATATATATACATATATTTTCTGTATACGACCTCTTTGTAAGTGTTCACTGTATTTTCGTGGTAAGATGAGTGTAGGAGGGGTCCTCGGTGACTTATAGCAGTGCCTAATTTTTTCTTATTAATTTTGTATTTTTATACCGAGGAATAGTGTAAATTTTTTGCAAGCTAAGGTAAAGTACAATTAAGGTACCATTAAGAAAAAAAAACAGTCAACAGTTTTTGTTTATAAATTTTTTTCAGTCATTCCTTATTAAAATATTTGGTAATTTGAAAATATTTTGAAGGAAAGAGGAGGAAGCAATAATTCTGTAAGAGGAAAGTTTATAATATTAATTTATTGCCTCGTGATAGTTGACAGTGGACTTGTTTGTTACGTTTTACCGAGTTTAAGTTGCACACACCGATATGTAAAATACAGTAAGTAGGACATTCTTTTATACATTCTATACTTTTCCACTATGTGAAAGGCCATATTCAATGTTTTTTAATAAGGGTTCTGTGTTATGTTTGTTGAGGTTATGTTTTCATATTCTGTATATTTATGTCTGTACTCACCCAATGTTGTACTTTAGTATTATAAAAATCAATCGCTTTAATTATTTTAGTTGTATATATAGTGTCGGTAACGTACTTAAATAACCACTCTGATTTGTATCCATTTTTTATTAAAAAAAGCTTTAAATTTGGCAGGGAATTTGTTTTCTAAATTGTTTAAAAGCACTAAAGCTAACTTTGTGTGAAAATCATTTTATAGTATTGTTTCTTTATGAGATTCTTATTTCCAACTCACCCCTTGTAAAATTACGTTTTCAGTTCGGTTTTGTAAAATAAAATTGTATAATCTTGTTATGATACTTTTTGTAAATAACTATTCAGATGTGTATTTTTTAAAAAAGCTTGGGCAAATATTTTTCATGAGATCTAAATGTCTATTTTCAAACTTAGATAGCACCCGCCCTGAGTAGCGTTAGAGTATGGATAACAGTTACGACAGTCTAGCTGTCTCAGGTTAGTCGCTTAGGTTAGCCGTTCTCTCGGAGTATCGGATACGCTTATGAGTATATTTAAGTGAGAAGTTCAGCGAACCCGCTGCAAGTGTCAGAAACAAGAATATTTTTCCATAAGGTAAAAATGTTACATGAACAAAAAATTAAAAATATTGTAAAGTGAAAAATATTTTTGTTTTGAGAGAATAAAATCAAAAGGTGCTATTGAAAGTGTTGTCATTTTTTATCCTTTTAGATTACCCAGAAATCCATATACAGTTCTTGGAGTTTTGAGACAAGCTAGACATTGTGATTTCGGTCTCAAGTTGACTGAACGAGAAAATAAGCACTAAGCATCAAGAGAGATGTTTTAGTTTATAAAAACTCGAGTAGGATTCCTTTCTCTTGACGTTGTATTTTTGAAAACCCTGGGTATCCTCCTGAAAAAGAAGTATAAAAACAAAAAACAAACGTGAACAACAGAGTTGGTAGCCATTGGTAGTAGCTGGTAAAAAACAAAAGTGATGGAATCTTGTTTTGGATGAACTCCAAACAAAGAGGGAGCCGGGCCATACTCCCGTAGCATTTAGCCGACATACAGTCCCCGAGTGGCCCGGTCGATTGAATGCTTTGTAGGTGATTAACATTAAGTGTTACGGGCCACGTCATTAGGCTCGGACTATATGTTGGAAACTCAACAATCCACTTAAGTATCCCACTTTTACTTTCTGAATAGAGTCAGTAGCATAAATTATATAGTCAACATACAGTCCAACAGTGGCCCGACCCGATGCTGTAATCGACATTATGTCTTATGGGCCACGTCATTCGACTCGGACTGTTTGCGGCAAAATCTGACGGTATATAAAAACCCTGTTCGGTGAAAACAGGTGTTCGGTGATCCTGTCTGAACTCGCCAAAATCAATCACAACTGTGACGTTGTTGTTTTTTTTTTTTCTCCGGGAAAATATCGATACATCGATGTATCCGAGGTATCGATAGTGAAACGCGTGGAAATTGTTAAAAATTCGAATTTCTCAAAAAATACATATACGATTTCAATGAAATTTTTATGGCTTATAGTGCTTAACGAGACAAACAAAACGCGACCACCCGCGTGTCTCTACGACTTACGGTTCACAAGTTATAGCGTTACAAAGCTTGAAATATATCGAGACGCGATCGAGTTTTCCCCCAGGTTGTCAGTCGTCAGCTCTGGGGGTAGTGGCGTGGCGTTCGTAGCGGAAGGCGGTATCGTTTGAAGTTGCCGCACCAGCCGGCGCCGTCAGGTGGGCTTGCTGGGTTGCATAAATGGCGTAAAATGTCACAAAAAGTAAATGAACCTACAAAAAACATTACATTTTCTACTGTTCAAATTGATAGTGACAGCCATGGACGACATTTAGCAGGTTTTGTACAACATCTAATCAATAACCGGTCAAAAATCAATGGTTACTGCAAACCTGGAGCGAAGTTCAGGACAGTCTTGGCAGGTGCTCCTCCTCCCACGGGAAGCTGTTCCGTGCTGATTGCTGGCACCAATGATGTTGCCGATGGTGACGCCTCGGCCATTTACGAAGATCTGGAGAAGCAGATTACCACTCGCCTTCGGGGGTCTCAAGTTGTGGTCTCCACTCTGCCGTGCCGTCATGATCTGCCTGCTAACCATGCCGTTAACGACAGCATTGCGTTAGTTAACGCGTATATAGAAGAGATTTGCTTGAGATACCCATGAGCGCATCTGCTTGATTTTAATAGAGTTAGTCGCAAATGTTTTACCAACCATGGACTTCATCTTACGCTGAGAGGTAAACGACTCCTGGCGAGACTGGTTTTGGAAAGTTTACTTAAGGCAGATAAGCAAGCTTCGTGCTCAGAGCCCAGTACTGCATCGTATGAACTGCGTACCAACTCCAGCCCCGAGCCACTTTCAACAACCAGCGACTACGAGTCCTACGCCGACGTCGTGAGGTCACCGCCGCAGTCTTCTCGCTCCACGGATAGCAACAATCCACCCAATCCAACTGCACCCGCAGCCCAGTCAACCTCCTTCGATGTGTCAAGAACGTCGCAGTCAACTTCAATTAATAAAGACACACAAAAAAACCTTCTTGTGAAACATCTTGCCGAACCATCCTAAACATATCATTGCCAAAATGGGGGGCGTCGGTCCAAAATTACCCAAACCAATCCGGGAAAACAAATCCAGAAATTCTAAATTGCTATCAAAATTTAGCGCTGTCCACATCAATTCCCAATCTGCCACAAATAAATTAGATGAACTTTCGGTTCTTTGCGAAGAGCTATTGCCTGATGTGTTCATCGTGTCAGAGCATGGCTTCCATGAGGAAAATATTTGTTTTTTCAAAATTAAAAACTACAAATTGGCATCATTTTTTCACAGAAACGCGTTTAAGAGTGGTGGTGTGGCAATCTTTCTAAAAAACTCAATAAAATTTGAAACGTTCAAAATTGAATCAAGTACAGACCTTGATTTTGAAGTCAGTGGAATAAAATTGCATTTATTATCATACAGGAAAGTAATTGTTATTGGTCTGTACAAATCCCCAAGTGGGTGTATTAATTCTTTTTTTGAAAAACGAACATCTTTTAAACTTTTTGCACGAAAATAAAAAGAAATTTATAATAATGGGGGATTTTAACATCGATGTTCTAGACCACACCAACCACAAAACCCAGCGGTTACGGGACGTCCTGGACACTTTCAATCTAAATTGGTCCGTGAACTCGCCAACAAGAGTAACAGCGATGTCGAGTACGGCCATCGACAACGTAATAACAAACATTCCAAATTCCAAAGCCTCAGTGATAAATGCAGCCATTTCCGATCACTTTGCTCAGGAGTTAGTTGTTACTGGTCTTTTACCGGAAAAGATACCTCCTTCTTTCAAATTTAACAGGGCCACACAACCCAGAAATATTGAACGCATTGAAGCATGAATTATGGACATTTCTTAACGATTTTTTGGATGTAAATGACATGTTCCAGGCTTTTGAGGGTTGCTTAACATTTCACTTAAATAATTTTCGTCCATTCAAAAAATCCAAAATCAAACCTCCATTTCAATCAAATTCCTGGATGACCCAAGGGATCCGTACTTCACGAGAAAAACTTAAATTCTTTCACTCAATTTACATTCAAACTCAGAACGAAAATTTCAAAGCTTTTTACCGGAATTATAAGAGGATTTACAGAAAAGTTATTAGGGCAGCCAAAGCGTATGATGTTGATCGCACCCTCAAGCACTGTCAGAAATTTTCAAAATCTGACGTCAAGCTACGTGACGTCATTAACTAGTACACGTCACGCAGGTACGTCACATTAAGTACGTGACGTCATTAACTGTATGACGTCATTAACTACTTGACGTAATTAAGTACGTGACGTCATAAACAACTTGACGTCATTAACTGCGTGACGTCATTAAGTACGTTACGTCATTAACTGTATGACGTCATTAACTACTTGGTGTCATTAAGTACGTGACGTCATTAAATACTTAACGTCATTAACTACTTTCCGTCATTAACTACTTGACGTCATTAACTACTTGATGTCATTAAGTACGTGACGTCATTAACTACTTAACGTCATTACTACTTGACGTCATTAATTACGTGACGTCATTAACTGCGTGACGTCATTAACTGCGTGACGTCATTAACTACTTAACGTCATTAACTACTTGACGTAATTAAGTACGTGACGTCATTAACTACTTTCCGTCATTAAGTACTTGACGTCATTAACTTCTTGATGTCATTAAGTACGTGACGTCATTAACTACTTTAAGTCATTACTACTTGACGTCATTAACTACTTGACGTCATTAACTATTTGACGTCATTAACTATTTGACGTCATTAACTACTTAACGTCATTAACTACTTGACTGATTAACTACTTGACGTAATTAAGTACGTGACGTTATTAACTACTTGACGTCATTAACTACTTGACGTATTTAAGTACGTTACGTCATTAACTACTTAACGTCATTAACTACTCTACGTTATTAACTACTTAACGTCATTAACTACTTGACGTCATTAAGTACGTGACGTCATTACCTACTTGACTTCGTTAAGTACGTGACGTCATTAACTACTTAGTTTCATTAACTACTTGACGTCATTAACTGCATGACGTCATTTACTACTAAACGTCATTAACTGTGTGACGTCATTAACTGCGCGACGTCATTAACTACTTGACGTCATTAACTACTTTCCGTTATTAATTACATTACGTCATTACCTACTTGACTTCGTTAAGTACGTGACGTTATTAACTGCATGACGTCATTTACTACTAAACGTCATTAACTGCGTGACGTCATTAACTACTTGACCTCATTAACTACTTTCCGTCATTAACTACTTGACGTCATTAACTACTTGATGTCATTAAGTACGTGACGTCATTAACTACTTGACGTCATTAACTACTTGACGTCATTAAATACGTGACGTTATTAACTGCATGACGTCATTAACTACTGGACGTCATTAACTGCGTGACGTCATTAACTGCGCGACGTCATTAACTACTTGACGTCATTAACTACTTGACGTCATTAACTATTTGACGTCATTAACTATTTGACGTCATTAAATACCTAAAGTCATTTCTACTTGACGTCAATAACTACTTAACGTCATTAACTGCGTGACGTCATTAACTACTTGACGTCATTAAGTACGTGACGTTATTAACTACTTGACGTCATTAACTACTTAACATCATTAACTACTTAACGTCATTAATTAATGACGTCACGTAGTTACGTGACACCATTAACTGCTTGACGTCATTAAAAACTTGACGTCAATAACTACTTAACGTCATTAACTACTTTCCGTCATTAACTACTTGACGTCATTAACTACTTGATGTCATTAAGTACGTGACGTCATTAACTACTTAACGTCATTACTACTTGACGTCATTAATTACGTGACGTCATTAACTGCGTGACGTCATTAACTGCGTGACGTCATTAACTACTTAACGTCATTAACTACTTGACGTAATTAAGTACGTGACGTCATTAACTACTTTCCGTCATTAAGTACTTGACGTCATTAACTTCTTGATGTCATTAAGTACGTGACGTCATTAACTACTTTAAGTCATTACTACTTGACGTCATTAACTACTTGACGTCATTAACTATTTGACGTCATTAACTATTTGACGTCATTAACTACTTAACGTCATTAACTACTTGACTGATTAACTACTTGACGTAATTAAGTACGTGACGTTATTAACTACTTGACGTCATTAACTACTTGACGTATTTAAGTACGTTACGTCATTAACTACTTAACGTCATTAACTACTCTACGTTATTAACTACTTAACGTCATTAACTACTTGACGTCATTAAGTACGTGACGTCATTACCTACTTGACTTCGTTAAGTACGTGACGTCATTAACTACTTAGTTTCATTAACTACTTGACGTCATTAACTGCATGACGTCATTTACTACTAAACGTCATTAACTGTGTGACGTCATTAACTGCGCGACGTCATTAACTACTTGACGTCATTAACTACTTTCCGTTATTAATTACATTACGTCATTACCTACTTGACTTCGTTAAGTACGTGACGTCATTAACTACTTAACGTCATTAACTACTTGACGTCATTAACTATTTGACGTCATTAACTACTTGACGTCAATGACTACTTAACGTCATTAACTACTTGTCGTCATTAACTACTTGACGTCAGTGACTACTTAACATCATTAACTACTTGACGCCATAAACTGCGTCATTAACTACTTGACGTCATTAACTACTTGACGTCATTAAGTACGTGACGTTATTAACTGCATGACGTCATTTACTACTAAACGTCATTAACTGCGTGACGTCATTAACTGCGCGACATCATTAACTACTTGACGTCATTAAGTACGTGACGTCATTAACTACTTGATGTCATTAAGTACGTGACGTCATTAACTACTTGACGTCATTAAGTACGTGACGTTATTAACTACTTGACGTCATTAACTACTTAACATCATTAACTACTTAACGTCATTAATTAATGACGTCACGTAGTTACGTGACACCATTAACTGCTTGACGTCATTAAAAACTTGACGTCAATAACTACTTAACGTCATTAACTACTTGACGTCATTAACTACTTGATGTCATTAAGTACGTGACGTCATTAACTACTTAAAGTCATTACTACTTGACGTCATTAACTACTGGACGTCATTAACTGCGTGACGTCATTAACTGCGCGACGTCATTAACTACTTGACGTCATTAACTACTTGACGTCATTAAGTACGTGACGTTATTAACTGCATGACGTCATTAACTACTGGACGTCATTAACTGCGTGACGTCATTAACTGCGCGACGTCATTAACTACTTGACGTCATTAACTACTTGACGTCATTAACTATTTGACGTCATTAAATACTTAAAGTCATTTCTACTTGACGTCAATAACTACTTAACGTCATTAACTGCGTGACGTCATTAACTACTTGACGTCATTAAGTACGTGACGTTATTAACTACTTGACGTCATTAACTACTTAACATCATTAACTACTTAACGTCATTAATTAATGACGTCACGTAGTTACGTGACACCATTAACTGCTTGACGTCATTAAAAACTTGACGTCAATAACTACTTAACGTCATTAACTAATTTCCGTCATTAACTACTTGACGTCATTAACTACTTGATGTCATTAAGTACGTGACGTCATTAACTACTTGACGTCATTAACTACTTGACGTCATTAAGAACGTGACGTCATTAACTACTTGACGTCATTAACTACTTAAAGTCATTACTACTTGACGTCATTAATTACGTGACGTCATTAACTGCGTGACGTCATTAACTGCGTGACGTCATTAACTACTTAACGTCATTAACTACTTGACGTAATTAAGTACGTGACGTCATTAACTACTTGACGTCATTAACTACTTGACCTCATTAACTACTTGACGTAATTAAGTACGTGACGTTATTAACTACTTGACGTCATTAACTACTTGACGTATTTAAGTACGTTACGTCATTAACTACTTAACGTCATTAACTACTCTACGTTATTAACTACTTAACGTCATTAACTACTTGACGTCATTAAGTACGTGACGTCATTACCTACTTGACTTCGTTAAGTACGTGACGTCATTAACTACTTAGTTTCATTAACTACTTGACGTCATTAACTGCATGACGTCATTTACTACTAAACGTCATTAACTGTGTGACGTCATTAACTGCGCGACGTCATTAACTACTTGACGTCATTAACTACTTTCCGTTATTAATTACATTACGTCATTACCTACTTGACTTCGTTAAGTACGTGACGTCATTAACTACTTAACGTCATTAACTACTTGACGTCATTAACTATTTGACGTCATTAACTACTTGACGTCATAAACTGCGTCATTAACTACTTGACGTCATTAACTACTTGACGTCATTAAGTACGTGACGTTATTAACTGCATGACGTCATTTACTACTAAACGTCATTAACTGCGTGACGTCATTAACTGCGCGACATCATTAACTACTTGACGTCATTAAGTACGTGACGTTATTAACTACTTGACGTCATTAACTACTTTCCGTTATTAATTACATTACGTCATTACCTACTTGACTTCGTTAAGTACGTGACGTCATTAACTACTTAACGTCATTAACTACTTGACGTCATTAACTATTTGACGTCATTAACTACTTGACGTCAATGACTACTTAACGTCATTAACTACTTGTCGTCATTAACTACTTGACGTCAGTGACTACTTAACATCATTAACTACTTGACGCCATAAACTGCGTCATTAACTACTTGACGTCATTAACTACTTGACGTCATTAAGTACGTGACGTTATTAACTGCATGACGTCATTTACTACTAAACGTCATTAACTGCGTGACGTCATTAACTGCGCGACGTCATTAACTACTTGACGTCATTAACTACTTGACCTCATTAACTACTTGACGTAATTAAGTACGTGACGTAATTAATTACTTGACGTCATTAACTGCGTGACGTCATTAACTACTTAACGTCATTAACTACTTGACGTAATTAAGTACGTGACGTCATTAACTACTTTCCGTCATTAAGTACTTGACGTCATTAACTTCTTGATGTCATTAAGTACGTGACGTCATTAACTACTTTAAGTCATTACTACTTGACGTCATTAACTACTTGACGTCATTAACTATTTGACGTCATTAACTACTTAACGTCATTAACTACTTGACTGATTAACTACTTGACGTAATTAAGTACGTGACGTTATTAACTACTTGACGTCATTAACTACTTGACGTATTTAAGTACGTTACGTCATTAACTACTTAACGTCATTAACTACTCTACGTTATTAACTACTTAACGTCATTAACTACTTGACGTCATTAAGTACGTGACGTCATTACCTACTTAACGTCATTACTACTTGACGTCATTAATTACGTGACGTCATTAACTGCGTGACGTCATTAACTGCGTGACGTCATTAACTACTTAACGTCATTAACTACTTGACGTCATTAAGAACGTGACGTCATTAACTACTTGACCTCATTAACTACTTGACCTCATTAACTACTTGACGTAATTAAGTACGTGACGTAATTAATTACTTGACGTCATTAACTGCGTGACGTCATTAACTACTTAACGTCATTAACTACTTGACGTAATTAAGTACGTGACGTCATTAACTACTTTCCGTCATTAAGTACTTGACGTCATTAACTTCTTGATGTCATTAAGTACGTGACGTCATTAACTACTTTAAGTCATTACTACTTGACGTCATTAACTACTTGACGTCATTAACTATTTGACGTCATTAACTATTTGACGTCATTAACTACTTAACGTCATTAACTACTTGACTGATTAACTACTTGACGTAATTAAGTACGTGACGTTATTAACTACTTGACGTCATTAACTACTTGACGTATTTAAGTACGTTACGTCATTAACTACTTAACGTCATTAACTACTCTACGTTATTAACTACTTAACGTCATTAACTACTTGACGTCATTAAGTACGTGACGTCATTAACTGCGTGACGTCATTAACTACTTAAAGTCATTACTACTTGACGTCATTAACTACTGGACGTCATTAACTGCGTGACGTCATTAACTGCGCGACGTCATTAACTACTTGACGTCATTAACTACTTGACGTCATTAACTATTTGACGTCATTAACTACTTGACGTCATCAACTACTTAAAGTCATTACTACTTGACGTCATTAATTACGTGACGTCATTAACTGCGTGAAGTCATTAACTGCGTGACGTCATTAACTACTTAACGTCATTAACTACTTGACGTAATTAAGTACGTGACGTCATTAACTACTTGACGTCATTAACTACTTGACCTCATTAACTACTTGACGTAATAAATTACGTGACATAATTAATTACTTGACGTCATTAACTGCGTGACGTCATTAACTACTTAACGTCATTAACTACTTGACGTAATTAAGTACGTGACGTCATTAACTACTTGACCTCATTAACTACTTTCCGTCATTAACTACTTGACGTCATTAACTACTTGATGTCATTAAGTACGTGACGTCATTAACTACTTGACGTCATTAACTACTTGACGTCATTAAGTACGTGACGTTATTAACTGCATGACGTCATTAACTACTGGACGTCATTAACTGCGTGACGTCATTAACTGCGCGACGTCATTAACTACTTGACGTCATTAACTACTTGACGTCATTAACTATTTGACGTCATTAACTATTTGACGTCATTAAATACCTAAAGTCATTTCTACTTGACGTCAATAACTACTTAACGTCATTAACTGCGTGACGTCATTAACTACTTGACGTCATTAAGTACGTGACGTTATTAACTACTTGACGTCATTAACTACTTAACATCATTAACTACTTAACGTCATTAATTAATGACGTCACGTAGTTACGTGACACCATTAACTGCTTGACGTCATTAAAAACTTGACGTCAATAACTACTTAACGTCATTAACTACTTTCCGTCATTAACTACTTGACGTCATTAACTACTTGATGTCATTAAGTACGTGACGTCATTAACTACTTAACGTCATTACTACTTGACGTCATTAATTACGTGACGTCATTAACTGCGTGACGTCATTAACTGCGTGACGTCATTAACTACTTAACGTCATTAACTACTTGACGTCATTAAGAACGTGACGTCATTAACTACTTGACGTCATTAACTACTTGACGTCATTAACTACTTGACGTCATTAAGTACGTGACGTTATTAACTGCATGACGTCATTTACTACTAAACGTCATTAACTGCGTGACGTCATTAACTGCGCGACGTCATTAACTACTTAACCTCATTAATTACTTGACGCCATTAACTACGTCATTAACTACTTAACGTCATCAACTACTTGATGTCATTAAGTACGTGACGTCATTAACTACTAGACGTCAATAACTACTTAACGTCATTAGCTACTTGATATCATTAAGTACTTGACGTCATTAAATACTTAACGTCATTTCTACTTGACGTCAATATCTACTTAACGTCATTAACTGCGTGACGTCATTAACTACTTGACGTCATTAAGTACGTCACGTCATTACCTACTTATTGTCATTGACTACTTGACGTAATTAAGTACATGACGTCATTAACTACTTAACATCACTAACTACTTAACGTCATTATTTAATGACGTCACGTAGTTACGTGACACCATTAACTGCTTGACGTCATTAACAACTTGACGTCATTAACTACTTGACGTCATCAACTACTAGCCGTCATTAACTACTTGAAGTCATTAACTGCATGACGTCATTAACTACTAGACAAAATTTAACTACTAGACGTCATTAACTGCGTGACGTCATTGACTACTTAACGTCATTAACTACTTAACGTCATTAACTACTTAACGTCATTAACTACTTGACGTCATTAAGAACGTGACGTCATTAACTACTTGACGTCATTAACTACTTGACGTCATTAACTACTTGACGTCATTAAGTACGTGACGTTATTAACTGCATGACGTCATTTACTACTAAACGTCATTAACTGCGTGACGTCATTAACTGCGCGACGTCATTAACTACTTAACCTCATTAATTACTTGACGCCATTAACTACGTCATTAACTACTTAACGTCATCAACTACTTGATGTCATTAAGTACGTGACGTCATTAACTACTAGACGTCAATAACTACTTAACGTCATTAGCTACTTGATATCATTAAGTACTTGACGTCATTAAATACTTAACGTCATTTCTACTTGACGTCAATATCTACTTAACGTCATTAACTGCGTGACGTCATTAACTACTTGACGTCATTAAGTACGTCACGTCATTACCTACTTATTGTCATTGACTACTTGACGTAATTAAGTACATGACGTCATTAACTACTTAACATCACTAACTACTTAACGTCATTATTTAATGACGTCACGTAGTTACGTGACACCATTAACTGCTTGACGTCATTAACAACTTGACGTCATTAACTACTTGACGTCATCAACTACTAGCCGTCATTAACTACTTGAAGTCATTAACTGCATGACGTCATTAACTACTAGACAAAATTTAACTACTAGACGTCATTAACTGCGTGACGTCATTGACTACTTAACGTCATTAACTACTTAACGTCATTAACTACTTGACGTCATTAACTACTTGACGTTATTAACTACTTGACGTCATTAACTACTTGTCCGCAGCGTAAAATCTCGTTAAGTATAATGGGCCACGTCATTCGACCCGGACTATTTGTGGGGAAACTGATTCTCGATTCAGAATCGCTCGGGTCAGTAGCATATAGCCGACATACAGTCCCCGATTGGCCCGGTCGATTGAATGCTGTGTAGGTGATTAACATTAAGTGTTAAGGGCCACGTTATTAGGCTCGGACTATATGTTGGTAACTTAACAATCCACTTAAGTATCCCACTATTACTTTATGAATAGAGTCAGTAGCATAAATTATATAGTCAACATACAGTCCAATAGTGGCCCGACCCGATGCTGTAATCGACATTATGTCTTATGGGCCACGTCATTCGACTCGGACTGTTTGCGGCAAAATCTGACGGTATATAAAAACCCTGTCCGGTGAAAACAGGTGTTCGGTGATCCCGTCTGAACTCGCCAAAATCAATCACAACTGTGACGTTTTTGTTTTTTTTTCTCCGGGAAAATATCGATACTTCGATGTATCCGAGGTATCGATAGTGAAACGCGTGGAAATTGTTAAAAATTCGAATTTCTCAAAAACTACATATACGATTTCAATGAAGTTTTTATGGCTTATAGTGCTTAACGAGACAAACAAAACGCGACCACCCGCGTGTCTCTACGACTTACGGTTCACAAGTTATAGCGTTATAAAGCTTGAAAGATATCCCTTTTTCGCCGGGTTCTAGCGCCTGAACGGGCAGTCGGATCGTAAAATAAAGGCCACTTGGTCCGTTTCAAATTTAATTCTCTACAACTTCACTCATTTGACATTTTTCGCTATCTCGACTCCTTCACTGTCAAATCGGCGTCTGAAGAAAAGTCTGCATGACAGTTGGTTCACAAACGTCCAGGGCCGCACTAAAAAAATACTTTCTCAAAGTAGAAATTATTAAAAATTCGGATTTCTCAAGAACGGCTCGTACGATTTCAATGAAATTTTTATGGCTTATAGTGCTTAACAAGACAAGAAAAACAACATCACCCGCGTGTTCCTACGACTTACGGTTCAGAAGTTAGAACCTGGACGTTTTGAACCAGCTGTTATTAATTTGACAATTTTCGAATTCAAGTTGAAAAATCTTATTGTTATGAACAAATACATGTATTGACAATGTCAGAAAACCGAACACGGTTCTTAGTCAAATAATAATAACAGTTTTGAACGCCCCGCTACGATTAATCGTCGACTTGTAATAAATAATCGGGAAATCCTAGGCCTACTTGATATACTACTACCTGGACGTTTTTAACAAGCTGTTATTTATTTGCTATAACTAACTTTCAACGCCCCCGTCTTGCAGTTTTTCAATTTATATGTATGCCTCCAGCACGATAATAACAGGAAATCGTACATTTTATAGTATAAAGTACTTGTATTCGTTATAGAACGGCATCCCCGTCAGTAGTTTGCTAACGGTCATTCTACTCTGACTGTTCAGCCCCTGGTCCAGTAATCAACCCAATGCTGTTATTAACATTAAGTCTTATGGGCCAAGTAATTCGACTCTGACTGTTCAGCCCCCCTGGTCCAGTTCCCAGTTATACACATAAAGTATAATCAGTACAATACATTACATCATTGCCTACATACCATCAACTAAATGTTAGCTAACCACAAGTTGCAATGCTCGTCTCAATGTTAACAACCCAATGCTGTTATTAACATTAAGTCTTATGGGCCAAGTAATTCGACTCGGACTGTTCGGTCCTTGTTTCAGTTATATTTCCCCTTCCCGGTTCCTTTTAAAGTTCCTTTTTAAGTTGCAGTGCTCGTCTCGCAGTGCTCGGCAATAGCATAGGGTAAACTATTAAACTCATCCCCCCTACCGAGAATCCAATTTTGAAATTAACGATTTAACGTATATCCCTTCACTGGACAGGCCGTTTTTACCTGACAGCTCCTTCCTAACACCTGTCTCCGAAGAACAAGGCCTCTGGTTAACATCTTAAATCGCTAAAAGTTGTTTTATTTTGTCCCACTTTAAAATATTTAGAACAGTTCAACTTTTCTCTAAAAATTCGATACTAGCGACCATCTGTTAACAAATTGAACTACCTGGTCATAATACCCCGATTTCCCCGATAAGCGCTAGTGTTGCAGTTTTACGGAATCCTCAGGTAAGCCAATCGTACAAATTATATTATAGTCTTCTTGGTGACATACTATAACAAGTAACTATAATTTCTACAAGTGGTAAAACTGTATATATTATTTATTACAAAATGGTGTAAAAGTATGGACTATTATCTCGTAAACAGAACATATTTCTCAAGGAGGAATGCTGATTATAAGGTTTAAATATTTAATTGTGGAAGGTTTAACAAACATAACTTCTTAGCATTCATTCAGTTTTGTCACAGATATATTTTGTTAGGAATTAACATTCTTAAAATGTCGATCCTTTTGCTGTTTAATTTTTTTATTATTTTTTATCAATTTCAAATAAGTGCTAAAATTTAAATTTTTCAGCCGATGGAAACCGTTACGGAGTTGGAAGCGGAGGAACAAGTGGCGGAACACGAAACAGCGCAGGAAATGGAACAAATGGAACAGCCGGAACAAACCGAGCAGGTCGTTCCGACCGAGGAACCACACTTGGAGGCTGTGGAACAAACTGCAACAGCACAACCGGTCGTGCAGCCTGAACACATTACCTTGAGCATTGAGGTGAGTTACTCACGATTTTTACATTTAATTTTGTTACCTCAGTGTTTTATTTTTTAAGAGAAACAGACTGATTTTTTAAGGATTTGTCCAACATTAAATTGTGGTGTCCAAATCAACCCTTTGGCTGCCAAGAAAAACCTTTAATTTTTACAAACTGCAATGAAAAACTCAACATTTCAGTTTTGTACTGCCGAGATAAAACTGCTATGATTAAATGCTATGAGCTTGCCACAATGATTTTGCAGCAAAAACTAATTAAAAAACCGAATAGTTAAATATTGCCGCAATCGATATATGGAATTCACTAATATTTGTAATGAGATGGATTAAAATGTTTTTTTGCAAATAATATATCTACGTTTTTTGGCCAGGCGGCGGAGCGGGAAAGGGAAAGGAGAAGATTGAAGAAGAAGCGTAAAGAAAAGCTGAGACGACTGGACAGCGAGAAGAAACATAGGCATAAGCATCGTGACTGTCTCAAGAGCCACAGGCATAAGCATAAGCACCGGCATCACAGGCATAAGCATAGGCATTCCAAGAATATAGGTGAGTCCGTGATATTCTTACTTGAAAAAATCATACAATCACTTCTCATTAAGAAAACAGACAGTTTTAGTAGAAAGTTAGTAAAAACTAGTTTATAAAATTATTTTTTACCCCTTGATGCCTTTAAGCTAGTCTTTGATGTTCAACAGAGTAAAGTTTACGTACGAGGCGCTTAATGATAATTACACTTCATAATACTGAAACCTAAATCGTAGTGAAGACTATCAACTTTTTACACCATTAGTTCAGTTTTTTAAATTTTGTAAATAATCTGTATATCATCCTATTGCAATTTGGCTCTTTTAAGAGAAAAACCTCAACTCAGTTGATGCTAAGATCCAAAACTTGATGTCACGTGTCGAAGATGATGGGACGAAATTAGTAAAACGGTGGTTTTACTCTTTCAGTGTCTGTGATCGGCGAGAATGCTAGCGTCGAAGAGAAGAAGCCGCTGACTCTGGTCGTCCACACGAAACCCGTGACGGACGGCGGCGGCGGCCCACCGATAGTGTCCACCATCAAGCTAAAGGTACTTGCTTTGTGATTTGTAGCACGGATTGGTTTGCAAATAGCAGGTATTTAACATAAGTCTTTAATCCTTTTTCTTTCATAGATGAACGTGTTTCAGCCTTAGGCCATCTTGGCAACCCCGAGATTGTACACTGAATTAACATAATAATCTACGCTGCTTAGGTCTTAAAGCAAGCTGGGTCAAGTTTTGAAAATAACATGAACAAATAACATTTAATGCGGATACGTACGAAAACGTCAAAACAGTTTTAAAACAATGTGTGCACATATTTGGGATTAGGCATTGAACTGTGATCGAATCAACTCCATGTTTTCCCCCTGTGTAAAATAATATGTAAAATAACCGAGTTTTGTTTCCCAAGTAGCATGATAGGAGACATTGACTTTCATACACGCAGATCAGGTGTGCCGCGCCAGGAGTTAGCTGTCATCTGTCGCGAGTAGGGCCTAAAATGTTTTACGGCACAGGGTTTTCACTGTTGTTCATGCTTTTAAATTCTGCGTATCACAGTACACCCTACATTGCGCCGTAAAAACATTGTAGGGTCAACTTGCTAGGTAATTAACGTCTGTGACTAAAATTTTATTTTGATTTACTTCTGTATCTCAAATTTTGCTCAAACTAACTCTGTAAGTCAAAAGTAAGAATTATTTCTGTAACAAACTATGCTTAATTCAAACTTTACGTAACTAAAAAGAGGAAATCATAGTTCTGTGACATTTTGAGTCGGCAAGAGTCGACTATATAACATTATCTGCAACATTGACTGCGAAATAATGTATAACCTAACCGTCGTGTTGTCCCCAGAAGGACAAGAAGCGGCCTCGCGCCCCGGACGCCGCGTCGGCGCGCAGCCACAGCAAGATGGCGGCGTTCCTGCCCGCGCGGCAGCTGTGGGGTTGGAGTGGTCGGCCGTACAAGCGGCCCGGCGCCAGGGGCCGCGCGCGCAAGGAGTTCTACAAGACGATACAGCGCGGCCGCGAGACCATCTCGGTGAGTGTGACATGAGTAACGGGGTCTTCTAGCCTAGTTATAACCTGTCGTCAATGGCTGACACAATCAACCGATTACTCATTACACAGTGAAGGTGTTAATTGTTTAATATTGTCTGATGTGTGTTCTGATGTGTGTCATTTATTGGGGACTTTATTTTATTCCTCTCCAAAGGTTGGACTTACCTAACTTAACCTAGCCTACTTATCCTAACCTAGGTTGGAACCCTCTGATTCTACACATAGTTAAGTGCGACACGTGTCGCATTACTCCAAAGGTAATTTGACGTGTGTCCTCTCCTAAGGTCGGACTTAACCTGAACAAACTACCTATCCTAAGCTCTGATCCTTTACTCGGTAACATCTGATCTGTGTCCCAGGTCGGGGACTGCGCGGTGTTCCTCTCGACGGGGCGGCCGGACAGGCCGTACATAGGCCGGATCGAGGCCATGTGGGAGAACCGGTTCCAGACGATGGTGGTCAAGGTCCGCTGGTTCTACCATCCCGAAGAGACGGTCGGCTGTCCGGAGAAACTGCCGTACCCGGTAAGGTTGTCTTGGTGTCACACAATCGTTCGCTGATTGTGTTTCTATTGATTATCTATATCATCACACGAGTTAGTATAAATTAAATAGTAGTCTGTGCAATGTTTTTGTTACCTCACACAGTAGGAGTTAAACTTAAATATTAGTTCAAGCGACAGTTGGGTTACAAACGCCTTTAGGCCACGAGTAAGACGCAACGGCTCAAAGGCTGAATATAACTGTTGCATCACTACTTTGTCTACGACCAGCAATGTACAACAAAACTCATCCATTTTAACTCATGATGGAGTAATTTAGGAATAGAAGGATAGGCAGCTAGCTTACCTTTGAAAGAGTCCAGGCAGGCCATAGAACACATTAAGTAAAACAGAATAAATCACAAAATTTTGCACCACTAGGGACTTGGTCAGGTGGAGCAAAGAAAGTTGTACAATGGCTGTAGACCTCGTGATAAAATACTGTGACTTTTTGGACATAGTGATATAACAGTGTAATATATTAGGGCCTGGTGATGAATTACTGTAATATTTTAGGGCCTAATAATAAAATACTGTAACATATCAGGGCCTAGTGATAAAGTACTAATGGCGAACACTGTTTTTCGCAGGGGGCGTTGTTCGAGTCGCCTCACACCGACGAGAACGACGTGCAGACCATCTCCCACCGCTGCGAAGTGTTGCGGCTGCCGGACTACCGGCGGCGACTGGCGCTGGAGCCGCATCGTCTCGCCGCCGTTTACGACTGCAACGATGTCTACTACCTGGCCGGCCACTACAACCCGACCGACCTCTCGCTCAAGTTCGAGCCGGGCGTCGCTTAAAGTCTCGGACGGAGGAGAGTCTGTCGGGGAGATGAAAAATGGGCATGCTTCTGTTGTTTCGATCGGAGAGTTTTTCTTTCCGGTAACTCGACTTGTAAAGTCCCTCTAGGATGTGGGGGCGTGATTTCAAGGAGGTAATATAAGTAAGATTTGACCTGATGGATGACGTAAAAGCGTTCTCCCCTCACCTTGCAGTAGAATGTTTTTAGGCACTAAATCCAATACTTTGAACACAGAAAATCCACTTTTACTGATAGTGAGGAGACTAGGCTAAGGTGAAGTCACATGATGAAATTGGCCCCCACAGCTAACAGCAATACTTATTTATTTATTTGCCCGTGTGATTGCTGGGAATAATTTGTTTCTTGCAATTCAACCATTAGTTAAAGTGTAATTTTTCTTTCCGACATTTTAAGATTCTCGCAGTTGTATTTTTTTTTTTTTTGGGAATAACTGAATTGTGTTTTTTGTTGTAATTTCAAATTGACTGCTCTTCAACAATCGGAGAGGGGAGACATTTCGGCCCCTTGAATCACGGCTACACCGGGGATTGCGGGATACAAAGTGTACATAGTCTATGTCTTAATTTAGCCGTAAAATGTAGGCTGCAGACCTCAGAGGGTGGTCTTAATGTTTGAGATGAGAAATTCATTCGAAAACATTTACACAGTGGCACTCTGCGTCAACGTCGAGAAAACAGTCAGTTTTTTGTCTACGTCGGTTCAACCGAATGTAGTATGATTCCATGATACAATCTTATGTGGCATTCTCAAAAAAACTGTTGTAGGCCAAAATTCAAGAGTCGGATAAAAAATCTTGTTTGGCCGTGTCGAATCCCTCTCTAGACTCGGATGCGGCGGTGCTACTAAAATAACAAAACAAATGGAAACGATTCTGTGATTTTTAGAGGCTAAGAAATTGATCTTGACCACCCTTTTTGCTGTATATATCTGAATGTCTTCCTTGTAAGGTTTTAATTTCTATCCTTAGTATTTTCCATCTTCTTTCCTGTACAACTCTGGATTCTGCTAAAAAGTCGCTCACTGTAGGCTGTTAATTTCTGTTTTTAATTCATTTATATATAACTTTAAGAAAAAAATTGTTGTAACCAAAACAATCTTAGGTTCGGAAAACCTGAGATTAAGTAGATTTTTCCATAAACATTGGCGACTTTTCAGAAGAATCGGCAATTACTTGGTAGAAAACTGTGTAGAAAGTTTCCCGTCTTTACTTCAACTGTCGAACAAACCGAATTGGTCATATGGTCTAACCTGTTGACCATTTTTGTTTGTTTGTTTGTTTGTTTCTGATTCTTGATCCTTGTTTCATATATCGTTATTAATGTACCTGTGCTATGTTCTGTTTGTTTCGTTATCTGTCTTAAGTATTTTATGTGATTGTTATGTAATATATATACATATATTTTCTGTATACGACCTCTTTGTAAGTGTTCACTGTATTTTCGTGGTAAGATGAGTGTAGGAGGGGTCCTCGGTGACTTATAGCAGTGCCTAATTTTTTCTTATTAATTTTGTATTTTTATACCGAGGAATAGTGTAAATTTTTTGCAAGCTAAGGTAAAGTACAATTAAGGTACCATTAAGAAAAAAAAACAGTCAACAGTTTTTGTTTATAAATTTTTTTCAGTCATTCCTTATTAAAATATTTGGTAATTTGAAAATATTTTGAAGGAAAGAGGAGGAAGCAATAATTCTGTAAGAGGAAAGTTTATAATATTAATTTATTGCCTCGTGATAGTTGACAGTGGACTTGTTTGTTACGTTTTACCGAGTTTAAGTTGCACACACCGATATGTAAAATACAGTAAGTAGGACATTCTTTTATACATTCTATACTTTTCCACTATGTGAAAGGCCATATTCAATGTTTTTTAATAAGGGTTCTGTGTTATGTTTGTTGAGGTTATGTTTTCATATTCTGTATATTTATGTCTGTACTCACCCAATGTTGTACTTTAGTATTATAAAAATCAATCGCTTTAATTATTTTAGTTGTATATATAGTGTCGGTAACGTACTTAAATAACCACTCTGATTTGTATCCATTTTTTATTAAAAAAAGCTTTAAATTTGGCAGGGAATTTGTTTTCTAAATTGTTTAAAAGCACTAAAGCTAACTTTGTGTGAAAATCATTTTATAGTATTGTTTCTTTATGAGATTCTTATTTCCAACTCACCCCTTGTAAAATTACGTTTTCAGTTCGGTTTTGTAAAATAAAATTGTATAATCTTGTTATGATACTTTTTGTAAATAACTATTCAGATGTGTATTTTTTAAAAAAGCTTGGGCAAATATTTTTCATGAGATCTAAATGTCTATTTTCAAACTTAGATAGCACCCGCCCTGAGTAGCGTTAGAGTATGGATAACAGTTACGACAGTCTAGCTGTCTCAGGTTAGTCGCTTAGGTTAGCCGTTCTCTCGGAGTATCGGATACGCTTATGAGTATATTTAAGTGAGAAGTTCAGCGAACCCGCTGCAAGTGTCAGAAACAAGAATATTTTTCCATAAGGTAAAAATGTTACATGAACAAAAAATTAAAAATATTGTAAAGTGAAAAATATTTTTGTTTTGAGAGAATAAAATCAAAAGGTGCTATTGAAAGTGTTGTCATTTTTTATCCTTTTAGATTACCCAGAAATCCATATACAGTTCTTGGAGTTTTGAGACAAGCTAGACATTGTGATTTCGGTCTCAAGTTGACTGAACGAGAAAATAAGCACTAAGCATCAAGAGAGATGTTTTAGTTTATAAAAACTCGAGTAGGATTCCTTTCTCTTGACGTTGTATTTTTGAAAACCCTGGGTATCCTCCTGAAAAAGAAGTATAAAAACAAAAAACAAACGTGAACAACAGAGTTGGTAGCCATTGGTAGTAGCTGGTAAAAAACAAAAGTGATGGAATCTTGTTTTGGATGAACTCCAAACAAAGAGGGAGCCGGGCCATACTCCCGTAGCATTTAGCCGACATACAGTCCCCGAGTGGCCCGGTCGATTGAATGCTTTGTAGGTGATTAACATTAAGTGTTACGGGCCACGTCATTAGGCTCGGACTATATGTTGGAAACTCAACAATCCACTTAAGTATCCCACTTTTACTTTCTGAATAGAGTCAGTAGCATAAATTATATAGTCAACATACAGTCCAACAGTGGCCCGACCCGATGCTGTAATCGACATTATGTCTTATGGGCCACGTCATTCGACTCGGACTGTTTGCGGCAAAATCTGACGGTATATAAAAACCCTGTTCGGTGAAAACAGGTGTTCGGTGATCCTGTCTGAACTCGCCAAAATCAATCACAACTGTGACGTTGTTGTTTTTTTTTTTTCTCCGGGAAAATATCGATACATCGATGTATCCGAGGTATCGATAGTGAAACGCGTGGAAATTGTTAAAAATTCGAATTTCTCAAAAAATACATATACGATTTCAATGAAATTTTTATGGCTTATAGTGCTTAACGAGACAAACAAAACGCGACCACCCGCGTGTCTCTACGACTTACGGTTCACAAGTTATAGCGTTACAAAGCTTGAAATATATCGAGACGCGATCGAGTTTTCCCCCAGGTTGTCAGTCGTCAGCTCTGGGGGTAGTGGCGTGGCGTTCGTAGCGGAAGGCGGTATCGTTTGAAGTTGCCGCACCAGCCGGCGCCGTCAGGTGGGCTTGCTGGGTTGCATAAATGGCGTAAAATGTCACAAAAAGTAAATGAACCTACAAAAAACATTACATTTTCTACTGTTCAAATTGATAGTGACAGCCATGGACGACATTTAGCAGGTTTTGTACAACATCTAATCAATAACCGGTCAAAAATCAATGGTTACTGCAAACCTGGAGCGAAGTTCAGGACAGTCTTGGCAGGTGCTCCTCCTCCCACGGGAAGCTGTTCCGTGCTGATTGCTGGCACCAATGATGTTGCCGATGGTGACGCCTCGGCCATTTACGAAGATCTGGAGAAGCAGATTACCACTCGCCTTCGGGGGTCTCAAGTTGTGGTCTCCACTCTGCCGTGCCGTCATGATCTGCCTGCTAACCATGCCGTTAACGACAGCATTGCGTTAGTTAACGCGTATATAGAAGAGATTTGCTTGAGATACCCATGAGCGCATCTGCTTGATTTTAATAGAGTTAGTCGCAAATGTTTTACCAACCATGGACTTCATCTTACGCTGAGAGGTAAACGACTCCTGGCGAGACTGGTTTTGGAAAGTTTACTTAAGGCAGATAAGCAAGCTTCGTGCTCAGAGCCCAGTACTGCATCGTATGAACTGCGTACCAACTCCAGCCCCGAGCCACTTTCAACAACCAGCGACTGCGAGTCCTACGCCGACGTCGTGAGGTCACCGCCGCAGTCTTCTCGCTCCACGGATAGCAACAATCCACCCAATCCAACTGCACCCGCAGCCCAGTCAACCTCCTTCGATGTGTCAAGAACGTCGCAGTCAACTTCAATTAATAAAGACACACAAAAAAACCTTCTTGTGAAACATCTTGCCGAACCATCCTAAACATATCATTGCCAAAATGGGGGGCGTCGGTCCAAAATTACCCAAACCAATCCGGGAAAACAAATCCAGAAATTCTAAATTGCTATCAAAATTTAGCGCTGTCCACATCAATTCCCAATCTGCCACAAATAAATTAGATGAACTTTCGGTTCTTTGCGAAGAGCTATTGCCTGATGTGTTCATCGTGTCAGAGCATGGCTTCCATGAGGAAAATATTTGTTTTTTCAAAATTAAAAACTACAAATTGGCATCATTTTTTCACAGAAACGCGTTTAAGAGTGGTGGTGTGGCAATCTTTCTAAAAAACTCAATAAAATTTGAAACGTTCAAAATTGAATCAAGTACAGACCTTGATTTTGAAGTCAGTGGAATAAAATTGCATTTATTATCATACAGGAAAGTAATTGTTATTGGTCTGTACAAATCCCCAAGTGGGTGTATTAATTCTTTTTTTGAAAAACGAACATCTTTTAAACTTTTTGCACGAAAATAAAAAGAAATTTATAATAATGGGGGATTTTAACATCGATGTTCTAGACCACACCAACCACAAAACCCAGCGGTTACGGGACGTCCTGGACACTTTCAATCTAAATTGGTCCGTGAACTCGCCAACAAGAGTAACAGCGATGTCGAGTACGGCCATCGACAACGTAATAACAAACATTCCAAATTCCAAAGCCTCAGTGATAAATGCAGCCATTTCCGATCACTTTGCTCAGGAGTTAGTTGTTACTGGTCTTTTACCGGAAAAGATACCTCCTTCTTTCAAATTTAACAGGGCCACACAACCCAGAAATATTGAACGCATTGAAGCATGAATTATGGACATTTCTTAACGATTTTTTGGATGTAAATGACATGTTCCAGGCTTTTGAGGGTTGCTTAACATTTCACTTAAATAATTTTCGTCCATTCAAAAAATCCAAAATCAAACCTCCATTTCAATCAAATTCCTGGATGACCCAAGGGATCCGTACTTCACGAGAAAAACTTAAATTCTTTCACTCAATTTACATTCAAACTCAGAACGAAAATTTCAAAGCTTTTTACCGGAATTATAAGAGGATTTACAGAAAAGTTATTAGGGCAGCCAAAGCGTATGATGTTGATCGCACCCTCAAGCACTGTCAGAAATTTTCAAAATCTGACGTCAAGCTACGTGACGTCATTAACTAGTACACGTCACGCAGGTACGTCACATTAAGTACGTGACGTCATTAACTGTATGACGTCATTAACTACTTGACGTAATTAAGTACGTGACGTCATAAACAACTTGACGTCATTAACTGCGTGACGTCATTAAGTACGTTACGTCATTAACTGTATGACGTCATTAACTACTTGGTGTCATTAAGTACGTGACGTCATTAAATACTTAACGTCATTAACTACTTTCCGTCATTAACTACTTGACGTCATTAACTACTTGATGTCATTAAGTACGTGACGTCATTAACTACTTAACGTCATTACTACTTGACGTCATTAATTACGTGACGTCATTAACTGCGTGACGTCATTAACTGCGTGACGTCATTAACTACTTAACGTCATTAACTACTTGACGTAATTAAGTACGTGACGTCATTAACTACTTTCCGTCATTAAGTACTTGACGTCATTAACTTCTTGATGTCATTAAGTACGTGACGTCATTAACTACTTTAAGTCATTACTACTTGACGTCATTAACTACTTGACGTCATTAACTATTTGACGTCATTAACTATTTGACGTCATTAACTACTTAACGTCATTAACTACTTGACTGATTAACTACTTGACGTAATTAAGTACGTGACGTTATTAACTACTTGACGTCATTAACTACTTGACGTATTTAAGTACGTTACGTCATTAACTACTTAACGTCATTAACTACTCTACGTTATTAACTACTTAACGTCATTAACTACTTGACGTCATTAAGTACGTGACGTCATTACCTACTTGACTTCGTTAAGTACGTGACGTCATTAACTACTTAGTTTCATTAACTACTTGACGTCATTAACTGCATGACGTCATTTACTACTAAACGTCATTAACTGTGTGACGTCATTAACTGCGCGACGTCATTAACTACTTGACGTCATTAACTACTTTCCGTTATTAATTACATTACGTCATTACCTACTTGACTTCGTTAAGTACGTGACGTTATTAACTGCATGACGTCATTTACTACTAAACGTCATTAACTGCGTGACGTCATTAACTACTTGACCTCATTAACTACTTTCCGTCATTAACTACTTGACGTCATTAACTACTTGATGTCATTAAGTACGTGACGTCATTAACTACTTGACGTCATTAACTACTTGACGTCATTAAATACGTGACGTTATTAACTGCATGACGTCATTAACTACTGGACGTCATTAACTGCGTGACGTCATTAACTGCGCGACGTCATTAACTACTTGACGTCATTAACTACTTGACGTCATTAACTATTTGACGTCATTAACTATTTGACGTCATTAAATACCTAAAGTCATTTCTACTTGACGTCAATAACTACTTAACGTCATTAACTGCGTGACGTCATTAACTACTTGACGTCATTAAGTACGTGACGTTATTAACTACTTGACGTCATTAACTACTTAACATCATTAACTACTTAACGTCATTAATTAATGACGTCACGTAGTTACGTGACACCATTAACTGCTTGACGTCATTAAAAACTTGACGTCAATAACTACTTAACGTCATTAACTACTTTCCGTCATTAACTACTTGACGTCATTAACTACTTGATGTCATTAAGTACGTGACGTCATTAACTACTTAACGTCATTACTACTTGACGTCATTAATTACGTGACGTCATTAACTGCGTGACGTCATTAACTGCGTGACGTCATTAACTACTTAACGTCATTAACTACTTGACGTAATTAAGTACGTGACGTCATTAACTACTTTCCGTCATTAAGTACTTGACGTCATTAACTTCTTGATGTCATTAAGTACGTGACGTCATTAACTACTTTAAGTCATTACTACTTGACGTCATTAACTACTTGACGTCATTAACTATTTGACGTCATTAACTATTTGACGTCATTAACTACTTAACGTCATTAACTACTTGACTGATTAACTACTTGACGTAATTAAGTACGTGACGTTATTAACTACTTGACGTCATTAACTACTTGACGTATTTAAGTACGTTACGTCATTAACTACTTAACGTCATTAACTACTCTACGTTATTAACTACTTAACGTCATTAACTACTTGACGTCATTAAGTACGTGACGTCATTACCTACTTGACTTCGTTAAGTACGTGACGTCATTAACTACTTAGTTTCATTAACTACTTGACGTCATTAACTGCATGACGTCATTTACTACTAAACGTCATTAACTGTGTGACGTCATTAACTGCGCGACGTCATTAACTACTTGACGTCATTAACTACTTTCCGTTATTAATTACATTACGTCATTACCTACTTGACTTCGTTAAGTACGTGACGTCATTAACTACTTAACGTCATTAACTACTTGACGTCATTAACTATTTGACGTCATTAACTACTTGACGTCAATGACTACTTAACGTCATTAACTACTTGTCGTCATTAACTACTTGACGTCAGTGACTACTTAACATCATTAACTACTTGACGCCATAAACTGCGTCATTAACTACTTGACGTCATTAACTACTTGACGTCATTAAGTACGTGACGTTATTAACTGCATGACGTCATTTACTACTAAACGTCATTAACTGCGTGACGTCATTAACTGCGCGACATCATTAACTACTTGACGTCATTAAGTACGTGACGTCATTAACTACTTGATGTCATTAAGTACGTGACGTCATTAACTACTTGACGTCATTAAGTACGTGACGTTATTAACTACTTGACGTCATTAACTACTTAACATCATTAACTACTTAACGTCATTAATTAATGACGTCACGTAGTTACGTGACACCATTAACTGCTTGACGTCATTAAAAACTTGACGTCAATAACTACTTAACGTCATTAACTACTTGACGTCATTAACTACTTGATGTCATTAAGTACGTGACGTCATTAACTACTTAAAGTCATTACTACTTGACGTCATTAACTACTGGACGTCATTAACTGCGTGACGTCATTAACTGCGCGACGTCATTAACTACTTGACGTCATTAACTACTTGACGTCATTAAGTACGTGACGTTATTAACTGCATGACGTCATTAACTACTGGACGTCATTAACTGCGTGACGTCATTAACTGCGCGACGTCATTAACTACTTGACGTCATTAACTACTTGACGTCATTAACTATTTGACGTCATTAAATACTTAAAGTCATTTCTACTTGACGTCAATAACTACTTAACGTCATTAACTGCGTGACGTCATTAACTACTTGACGTCATTAAGTACGTGACGTTATTAACTACTTGACGTCATTAACTACTTAACATCATTAACTACTTAACGTCATTAATTAATGACGTCACGTAGTTACGTGACACCATTAACTGCTTGACGTCATTAAAAACTTGACGTCAATAACTACTTAACGTCATTAACTAATTTCCGTCATTAACTACTTGACGTCATTAACTACTTGATGTCATTAAGTACGTGACGTCATTAACTACTTGACGTCATTAACTACTTGACGTCATTAAGAACGTGACGTCATTAACTACTTGACGTCATTAACTACTTAAAGTCATTACTACTTGACGTCATTAATTACGTGACGTCATTAACTGCGTGACGTCATTAACTGCGTGACGTCATTAACTACTTAACGTCATTAACTACTTGACGTAATTAAGTACGTGACGTCATTAACTACTTGACGTCATTAACTACTTGACCTCATTAACTACTTGACGTAATTAAGTACGTGACGTTATTAACTACTTGACGTCATTAACTACTTGACGTATTTAAGTACGTTACGTCATTAACTACTTAACGTCATTAACTACTCTACGTTATTAACTACTTAACGTCATTAACTACTTGACGTCATTAAGTACGTGACGTCATTACCTACTTGACTTCGTTAAGTACGTGACGTCATTAACTACTTAGTTTCATTAACTACTTGACGTCATTAACTGCATGACGTCATTTACTACTAAACGTCATTAACTGTGTGACGTCATTAACTGCGCGACGTCATTAACTACTTGACGTCATTAACTACTTTCCGTTATTAATTACATTACGTCATTACCTACTTGACTTCGTTAAGTACGTGACGTCATTAACTACTTAACGTCATTAACTACTTGACGTCATTAACTATTTGACGTCATTAACTACTTGACGTCATAAACTGCGTCATTAACTACTTGACGTCATTAACTACTTGACGTCATTAAGTACGTGACGTTATTAACTGCATGACGTCATTTACTACTAAACGTTGAGACAGGCTTCCGTGGTCTAAGCACACATAAGACGAATCCATGGTTTCGGGTGTCGACCACGATGGTGACGAGGTAGATGTTGTTGCCGACGTTTCGGACGCGATACAGCTGTCCATTCTCGAGGCGCACTAACACTCATTCACTGGTCGGCGGGCCCTCTGCCTCAGGTTATATAGGCTCGGGGGTGGGGGAGGGTTGTTTACATCTCCCATTGTTTTCCCGGAAGGCGCGGCTGACCTGGGCTGTTCTAGAACACATTCGCATCTCAGCTTTTCTATAACTGGAACCCACGTACAACTTAGCTCCATCCCGTTATCTCTATTAAAATTATTGCGATGTTTTCGGATTTCAACTGCTTCCAGGACCTTTCTCTCAAAATAATTGTTACTGGTAGCCAGGACTTGAATTTCATCAAAATAAATGTCGTGTCTATTTGTATGAGAATGTTCAGCAACTGCAGAGGTATTGGTATCGATGGTTTTTGTGCTTCTTATGTGTTCTTTAACCCTGGTGGAAATTAAACGGCCTGTTTCCCCTACATAACATTTCCCACAACTGCATTTTATATGGTAAACGCCAGATTTACTAAGAGGAATTATGTCCTTTATTGGTCTCAGTATTTGTTTTATTTTCATGTAGGGTTTAAAAATGGTTTTTATGTCGAATTTTCGTAAAATGTAACCGATTTTGTCTGTTGTACCTTGAATATACGGTAGAAAGGCCCGGTTATCATTTGGAGGATTTTCGGTTTTATTTTTATTATTGAAGTTAAATTTCCTTTCTTGCTTATCAATTGCTCGTAAAATATTGTGCTTTGAATAGCCGTTCTGTTGCAAAGTAGTAATTAAATGGTGTTTTTCTCGAGGAAGGCTTTCTTTGTCGGAAATTGCAAACATCCTGTTCACTAGCGTATTTAAAACTGCATTTTTCTGAATGGGATGGTGGTGGGATGAAGCATGTAAATATCTGTCGGTGTGTGTGGCTTTTCTATAAACGGAATGGCCTAGTGTACCATCTATTTTCCGTGTTACTAATACGTCCAGAAAAGGAATACAGCCGTTCTGTTCTATTTCCATGGTGAATTGAATTTTAGGATGGATCGAGTTTAAGTGTTCTAAAAATTGTTCCAAACTGTTTTTACCATGGGGCCAAATTACAAAAGTGTCGTCTACGTAACGTAAAAACAGCTTAGGCTTAAGCAGAAAGGATGAAATTGCCTTCTTTTCAAAATATTCCATAAAAAGGTTTACCGCTACTGGGGAGAGTGGGGAACCCATTGCTGCCCCGTCGACCTGTTCATAAAAGTAACCATCAAAGTAAAAATAGGTAGATTTTAAGCAGAAGGCAGCGAGCTCAGCTAAGTCTTCCGGTAAAATGTTCTTAATAATTGAGATGGTTTCAGGAACCATCTCAATTATTAAGAACATTTTACCGGACATGGTTTTTACCATGGTACCTCTTCCTGAAACCATCTCAATTATTAAGAACATTTTACCGGAAGACTTAGCTGAGCTCGCTGCCTTCTGCTTAAAATCTACCTATTTTTACTTTGATGGTTACTTTTATGAACAGGTCGACGGGGCAGCAATGGGTTCCCCACTCTCCCCAGTAGCGGTAAACCTTTTTATGGAATATTTTGAAAAGAAGGCAATTTCATCCTTTCTGCTTAAGCCTAAGCTGTTTTTACGTTACGTAGACGACACTTTTGTAATTTGGCCCCATGGTAAAAACAGTTTGGAACAATTTTTAGAACACTTAAACTCGATCCATCCTAAAATTCAATTCACCATGGAAATAGAACAGAACGGCTGTATTCCTTTTCTGGACGTATTAGTAACACGGAAAATAGATGGTACACTAGGCCATTCCGTTTATAGAAAAGCCACACACACCGACAGATATTTACATGCTTCATCCCACCACCATCCCATTCAGAAAAATGCAGTTTTAAATACGCTAGTGAACAGGATGTTTGCAATTTCCGACAAAGAAAGCCTTCCTCGAGAAAAACACCATTTAATTACTACTTTGCAACAGAACGGCTATTCAAAGCACAATATTTTACGAGCAATTGATAAGCAAGAAAGGAAATTTAACTTCAATAATAAAAATAAAACCGAAAATCCTCCAAATGATAACCGGGCCTTTCTACCGTATATTCAAGGTACAACAGACAAAATCGGTTACATTTTACGAAAATTCGACATAAAAACCATTTTTAAACCCTACATGAAAATAAAACAAATACTGAGACCAATAAAGGACATAATTCCTCTTAGTAAATCTGGCGTTTACCATATAAAATGCAGTTGTGGGAAATGTTATGTAGGGGAAACAGGCCGTTTAATTTCCACCAGGGTTAAAGAACACATAAGAAGCACAAAAACCATCGATACCAATACCTCTGCAGTTGCTGAACATTCTCATACAAATAGACACGACATTTATTTTGATGAAATTCAAGTCCTGGCTACCAGTAACAATTATTTTGAGAGAAAGGTCCTGGAAGCAGTTGAAATCCGAAAACATCGCAATAATTTTAATAGAGATAACGGGATGGAGCTAAGTTGTACGTGGGTTCCAGTTATAGAAAAGCTGAGATGCGAATGTGTTCTAGAACAGCCCAGGTCAGCCGCGCCTTCCGGGAAAACAATGGGAGATGTAAACAACCCTCCCCCACCCCCGAGCCTATATAACCTGAGGCAGAGGGCCCGCCGACCAGTGAATGAGTGTTAGTGCGCCTCGAGAATGGACAGCTGTATCGCGTCCGAAACGTCGGCAACAACATCTACCTCGTCACCATCGTGGTCGACACCCGAAACCATGGATTCGTCTTATGTGTACTACTAAACGTCATTAACTGCGTGACGTCATTAACTGCGCGACATCATTAACTACTTGACGTCATTAAGTACGTGACGTTATTAACTACTTGACGTCATTAACTACTTAACATCATTAACTACTTAACGTCATTAATTAATGACGTCACGTAGTTACGTGACACCATTAACTGCTTGACGTCATTAAAAACTTGACGTCAATAACTACTTAACGTCATTAACTACTTTCCGTCATTAACTACTTGACGTCATTAACTACTTGATGTCATTAAGTACGTGACGTCATTAACTACTTAACGTCATTACTACTTGACGTCATTAATTACGTGACGTCATTAACTGCGTGACGTCATTAACTGCGTGACGTCATTAACTACTTAACGTCATTAACTACTTGACGTAATTAAGTACGTGACGTCATTAACTACTTTCCGTCATTAAGTACTTGACGTCATTAACTTCTTGATGTCATTAAGTACGTGACGTCATTAACTACTTTAAGTCATTACTACTTGACGTCATTAACTACTTGACGTCATTAACTATTTGACGTCATTAACTATTTGACGTCATTAACTACTTAACGTCATTAACTACTTGACTGATTAACTACTTGACGTAATTAAGTACGTGACGTTATTAACTACTTGACGTCATTAACTACTTGACGTATTTAAGTACGTTACGTCATTAACTACTTAACGTCATTAACTACTCTACGTTATTAACTACTTAACGTCATTAACTACTTGACGTCATTAAGTACGTGACGTCATTACCTACTTGACTTCGTTAAGTACGTGACGTCATTAACTACTTAGTTTCATTAACTACTTGACGTCATTAACTGCATGACGTCATTTACTACTAAACGTCATTAACTGTGTGACGTCATTAACTGCGCGACGTCATTAACTACTTGACGTCATTAACTACTTTCCGTTATTAATTACATTACGTCATTACCTACTTGACTTCGTTAAGTACGTGACGTCATTAACTACTTAACGTCATTAACTACTTGACGTCATTAACTATTTGACGTCATTAACTACTTGACGTCAATGACTACTTAACGTCATTAACTACTTGTCGTCATTAACTACTTGACGTCAGTGACTACTTAACATCATTAACTACTTGACGCCATAAACTGCGTCATTAACTACTTGACGTCATTAACTACTTGACGTCATTAAGTACGTGACGTTATTAACTGCATGACGTCATTTACTACTAAACGTCATTAACTGCGTGACGTCATTAACTGCGCGACATCATTAACTACTTGACGTCATTAAGTACGTGACGTCATTAACTACTTGATGTCATTAAGTACGTGACGTCATTAACTACTTGACGTCATTAAGTACGTGACGTTATTAACTACTTGACGTCATTAACTACTTAACATCATTAACTACTTAACGTCATTAATTAATGACGTCACGTAGTTACGTGACACCATTAACTGCTTGACGTCATTAAAAACTTGACGTCAATAACTACTTAACGTCATTAACTACTTGACGTCATTAACTACTTGATGTCATTAAGTACGTGACGTCATTAACTACTTAAAGTCATTACTACTTGACGTCATTAACTACTGGACGTCATTAACTGCGTGACGTCATTAACTGCGCGACGTCATTAACTACTTGACGTCATTAACTACTTGACGTCATTAAGTACGTGACGTTATTAACTGCATGACGTCATTAACTACTGGACGTCATTAACTGCGTGACGTCATTAACTGCGCGACGTCATTAACTACTTGACGTCATTAACTACTTGACGTCATTAACTACTTGACGTCATTAACTATTTGACGTCATTAAATACTTAAAGTCATTTCTACTTGACGTCAATAACTACTTAACGTCATTAACTGCGTGACGTCATTAACTACTTGACGTCATTAAGTACGTGACGTTATTAACTACTTGACGTCATTAACTACTTAACATCATTAACTACTTAACGTCATTAATTAATGACGTCACGTAGTTACGTGACACCATTAACTGCTTGACGTCATTAAAAACTTGACGTCAATAACTACTTAACGTCATTAACTAATTTCCGTCATTAACTACTTGACGTCATTAACTACTTGATGTCATTAAGTACGTGACGTCATTAACTACTTGACGTCATTAACTACTTGACGTCATTAAGAACGTGACGTCATTAACTACTTGACGTCATTAACTACTTAAAGTCATTACTACTTGACGTCATTAATTACGTGACGTCATTAACTGCGTGACGTCATTAACTGCGTGACGTCATTAACTACTTAACGTCATTAACTACTTGACGTAATTAAGTACGTGACGTCATTAACTACTTGACGTCATTAACTACTTGACCTCATTAACTACTTGACGTAATTAAGTACGTGACGTTATTAACTACTTGACGTCATTAACTACTTGACGTATTTAAGTACGTTACGTCATTAACTACTTAACGTCATTAACTACTCTACGTTATTAACTACTTAACGTCATTAACTACTTGACGTCATTAAGTACGTGACGTCATTACCTACTTGACTTCGTTAAGTACGTGACGTCATTAACTACTTAGTTTCATTAACTACTTGACGTCATTAACTGCATGACGTCATTTACTACTAAACGTCATTAACTGTGTGACGTCATTAACTGCGCGACGTCATTAACTACTTGACGTCATTAACTACTTTCCGTTATTAATTACATTACGTCATTACCTACTTGACTTCGTTAAGTACGTGACGTCATTAACTACTTAACGTCATTAACTACTTGACGTCATTAACTATTTGACGTCATTAACTACTTGACGTCAATGACTACTTAACGTCATTAACTACTTGTCGTCATTAACTACTTGACGTCAGTGACTACTTAACATCATTAACTACTTGACGCCATAAACTGCGTCATTAACTACTTGACGTCATTAACTACTTGACGTCATTAAGTACGTGACGTTATTAACTGCATGACGTCATTTACTACTAAACGTCATTAACTGCGTGACGTCATTAACTGCGCGACGTCATTAACTACTTGACGTCATTAACTACTTGACCTCATTAACTACTTGACGTAATTAAGTACGTGACGTAATTAATTACTTGACGTCATTAACTGCGTGACGTCATTAACTACTTAACGTCATTAACTACTTGACGTAATTAAGTACGTGACGTCATTAACTACTTTCCGTCATTAAGTACTTGACGTCATTAACTTCTTGATGTCATTAAGTACGTGACGTCATTAACTACTTTAAGTCATTACTACTTGACGTCATTAACTACTTGACGTCATTAACTATTTGACGTCATTAACTACTTAACGTCATTAACTACTTGACTGATTAACTACTTGACGTAATTAAGTACGTGACGTTATTAACTACTTGACGTCATTAACTACTTGACGTATTTAAGTACGTTACGTCATTAACTACTTAACGTCATTAACTACTCTACGTTATTAACTACTTAACGTCATTAACTACTTGACGTCATTAAGTACGTGACGTCATTACCTACTTAACGTCATTACTACTTGACGTCATTAATTACGTGACGTCATTAACTGCGTGACGTCATTAACTGCGTGACGTCATTAACTACTTAACGTCATTAACTACTTGACGTCATTAAGAACGTGACGTCATTAACTACTTGACCTCATTAACTACTTGACCTCATTAACTACTTGACGTAATTAAGTACGTGACGTAATTAATTACTTGACGTCATTAACTGCGTGACGTCATTAACTACTTAACGTCATTAACTACTTGACGTAATTAAGTACGTGACGTCATTAACTACTTTCCGTCATTAAGTACTTGACGTCATTAACTTCTTGATGTCATTAAGTACGTGACGTCATTAACTACTTTAAGTCATTACTACTTGACGTCATTAACTACTTGACGTCATTAACTATTTGACGTCATTAACTATTTGACGTCATTAACTACTTAACGTCATTAACTACTTGACTGATTAACTACTTGACGTAATTAAGTACGTGACGTTATTAACTACTTGACGTCATTAACTACTTGACGTATTTAAGTACGTTACGTCATTAACTACTTAACGTCATTAACTACTCTACGTTATTAACTACTTAACGTCATTAACTACTTGACGTCATTAAGTACGTGACGTCATTAACTGCGTGACGTCATTAACTACTTAAAGTCATTACTACTTGACGTCATTAACTACTGGACGTCATTAACTGCGTGACGTCATTAACTGCGCGACGTCATTAACTACTTGACGTCATTAACTACTTGACGTCATTAACTATTTGACGTCATTAACTACTTGACGTCATCAACTACTTAAAGTCATTACTACTTGACGTCATTAATTACGTGACGTCATTAACTGCGTGACGTCATTAACTGCGTGACGTCATTAACTACTTAACGTCATTAACTACTTGACGTAATTAAGTACGTGACGTCATTAACTACTTGACGTCATTAACTACTTGACCTCATTAACTACTTGACGTAATAAATTACGTGACATAATTAATTACTTGACGTCATTAACTGCGTGACGTCATTAACTACTTAACGTCATTAACTACTTGACGTAATTAAGTACGTGACGTCATTAACTACTTGACCTCATTAACTACTTTCCGTCATTAACTACTTGACGTCATTAACTACTTGATGTCATTAAGTACGTGACGTCATTAACTACTTGACGTCATTAACTACTTGACGTCATTAAGTACGTGACGTTATTAACTGCATGACGTCATTAACTACTGGACGTCATTAACTGCGTGACGTCATTAACTGCGCGACGTCATTAACTACTTGACGTCATTAACTACTTGACGTCATTAACTATTTGACGTCATTAACTATTTGACGTCATTAAATACCTAAAGTCATTTCTACTTGACGTCAATAACTACTTAACGTCATTAACTGCGTGACGTCATTAACTACTTGACGTCATTAAGTACGTGACGTTATTAACTACTTGACGTCATTAACTACTTAACATCATTAACTACTTAACGTCATTAATTAATGACGTCACGTAGTTACGTGACACCATTAACTGCTTGACGTCATTAAAAACTTGACGTCAATAACTACTTAACGTCATTAACTACTTTCCGTCATTAACTACTTGACGTCATTAACTACTTGATGTCATTAAGTACGTGACGTCATTAACTACTTAACGTCATTACTACTTGACGTCATTAATTACGTGACGTCATTAACTGCGTGACGTCATTAACTGCGTGACGTCATTAACTACTTAACGTCATTAACTACTTGACGTCATTAAGAACGTGACGTCATTAACTACTTGACGTCATTAACTACTTGACGTCATTAACTACTTGACGTCATTAAGTACGTGACGTTATTAACTGCATGACGTCATTTACTACTAAACGTCATTAACTGCGTGACGTCATTAACTGCGCGACGTCATTAACTACTTAACCTCATTAATTACTTGACGCCATTAACTACGTCATTAACTACTTAACGTCATCAACTACTTGATGTCATTAAGTACGTGACGTCATTAACTACTAGACGTCAATAACTACTTAACGTCATTAGCTACTTGATATCATTAAGTACTTGACGTCATTAAATACTTAACGTCATTTCTACTTGACGTCAATATCTACTTAACGTCATTAACTGCGTGACGTCATTAACTACTTGACGTCATTAAGTACGTCACGTCATTACCTACTTATTGTCATTGACTACTTGACGTAATTAAGTACATGACGTCATTAACTACTTAACATCACTAACTACTTAACGTCATTATTTAATGACGTCACGTAGTTACGTGACACCATTAACTGCTTGACGTCATTAACAACTTGACGTCATTAACTACTTGACGTCATCAACTACTAGCCGTCATTAACTACTTGAAGTCATTAACTGCATGACGTCATTAACTACTAGACAAAATTTAACTACTAGACGTCATTAACTGCGTGACGTCATTGACTACTTAACGTCATTAACTACTTAACGTCATTAACTACTTAACGTCATTAACTACTTGACGTCATTAAGAACGTGACGTCATTAACTACTTGACGTCATTAACTACTTGACGTCATTAACTACTTGACGTCATTAAGTACGTGACGTTATTAACTGCATGACGTCATTTACTACTAAACGTCATTAACTGCGTGACGTCATTAACTGCGCGACATCATTAACTACTTGACGTCATTAAGTACGTGACGTCATTAACTACTTGATGTCATTAAGTACGTGACGTCATTAACTACTTGACGTCATTAAGTACGTGACGTTATTAACTACTTGACGTCATTAACTACTTAACATCATTAACTACTTAACGTCATTAATTAATGACGTCACGTAGTTACGTGACACCATTAACTGCTTGACGTCATTAAAAACTTGACGTCAATAACTACTTAACGTCATTAACTACTTGACGTCATTAACTACTTGATGTCATTAAGTACGTGACGTCATTAACTACTTAAAGTCATTACTACTTGACGTCATTAACTACTGGACGTCATTAACTGCGTGACGTCATTAACTGCGCGACGTCATTAACTACTTGACGTCATTAACTACTTGACGTCATTAAGTACGTGACGTTATTAACTGCATGACGTCATTAACTACTGGACGTCATTAACTGCGTGACGTCATTAACTGCGCGACGTCATTAACTACTTGACGTCATTAACTACTTGACGTCATTAACTACTTGACGTCATTAACTATTTGACGTCATTAAATACTTAAAGTCATTTCTACTTGACGTCAATAACTACTTAACGTCATTAACTGCGTGACGTCATTAACTACTTGACGTCATTAAGTACGTGACGTTATTAACTACTTGACGTCATTAACTACTTAACATCATTAACTACTTAACGTCATTAATTAATGACGTCACGTAGTTACGTGACACCATTAACTGCTTGACGTCATTAAAAACTTGACGTCAATAACTACTTAACGTCATTAACTAATTTCCGTCATTAACTACTTGACGTCATTAACTACTTGATGTCATTAAGTACGTGACGTCATTAACTACTTGACGTCATTAACTACTTGACGTCATTAAGAACGTGACGTCATTAACTACTTGACGTCATTAACTACTTAAAGTCATTACTACTTGACGTCATTAATTACGTGACGTCATTAACTGCGTGACGTCATTAACTGCGTGACGTCATTAACTACTTAACGTCATTAACTACTTGACGTAATTAAGTACGTGACGTCATTAACTACTTGACGTCATTAACTACTTGACCTCATTAACTACTTGACGTAATTAAGTACGTGACGTTATTAACTACTTGACGTCATTAACTACTTGACGTATTTAAGTACGTTACGTCATTAACTACTTAACGTCATTAACTACTCTACGTTATTAACTACTTAACGTCATTAACTACTTGACGTCATTAAGTACGTGACGTCATTACCTACTTGACTTCGTTAAGTACGTGACGTCATTAACTACTTAGTTTCATTAACTACTTGACGTCATTAACTGCATGACGTCATTTACTACTAAACGTCATTAACTGTGTGACGTCATTAACTGCGCGACGTCATTAACTACTTGACGTCATTAACTACTTTCCGTTATTAATTACATTACGTCATTACCTACTTGACTTCGTTAAGTACGTGACGTCATTAACTACTTAACGTCATTAACTACTTGACGTCATTAACTATTTGACGTCATTAACTACTTGACGTCAATGACTACTTAACGTCATTAACTACTTGTCGTCATTAACTACTTGACGTCAGTGACTACTTAACATCATTAACTACTTGACGCCATAAACTGCGTCATTAACTACTTGACGTCATTAACTACTTGACGTCATTAAGTACGTGACGTTATTAACTGCATGACGTCATTTACTACTAAACGTCATTAACTGCGTGACGTCATTAACTGCGCGACGTCATTAACTACTTGACGTCATTAACTACTTGACCTCATTAACTACTTGACGTAATTAAGTACGTGACGTAATTAATTACTTGACGTCATTAACTGCGTGACGTCATTAACTACTTAACGTCATTAACTACTTGACGTAATTAAGTACGTGACGTCATTAACTACTTTCCGTCATTAAGTACTTGACGTCATTAACTTCTTGATGTCATTAAGTACGTGACGTCATTAACTACTTTAAGTCATTACTACTTGACGTCATTAACTACTTGACGTCATTAACTATTTGACGTCATTAACTACTTAACGTCATTAACTACTTGACTGATTAACTACTTGACGTAATTAAGTACGTGACGTTATTAACTACTTGACGTCATTAACTACTTGACGTATTTAAGTACGTTACGTCATTAACTACTTAACGTCATTAACTACTCTACGTTATTAACTACTTAACGTCATTAACTACTTGACGTCATTAAGTACGTGACGTCATTACCTACTTAACGTCATTACTACTTGACGTCATTAATTACGTGACGTCATTAACTGCGTGACGTCATTAACTGCGTGACGTCATTAACTACTTAACGTCATTAACTACTTGACGTCATTAAGAACGTGACGTCATTAACTACTTGACCTCATTAACTACTTGACCTCATTAACTACTTGACGTAATTAAGTACGTGACGTAATTAATTACTTGACGTCATTAACTGCGTGACGTCATTAACTACTTAACGTCATTAACTACTTGACGTAATTAAGTACGTGACGTCATTAACTACTTTCCGTCATTAAGTACTTGACGTCATTAACTTCTTGATGTCATTAAGTACGTGACGTCATTAACTACTTTAAGTCATTACTACTTGACGTCATTAACTACTTGACGTCATTAACTATTTGACGTCATTAACTATTTGACGTCATTAACTACTTAACGTCATTAACTACTTGACTGATTAACTACTTGACGTAATTAAGTACGTGACGTTATTAACTACTTGACGTCATTAACTACTTGACGTATTTAAGTACGTTACGTCATTAACTACTTAACGTCATTAACTACTCTACGTTATTAACTACTTAACGTCATTAACTACTTGACGTCATTAAGTACGTGACGTCATTAACTGCGTGACGTCATTAACTACTTAAAGTCATTACTACTTGACGTCATTAACTACTGGACGTCATTAACTGCGTGACGTCATTAACTGCGCGACGTCATTAACTACTTGACGTCATTAACTACTTGACGTCATTAACTATTTGACGTCATTAACTACTTGACGTCATCAACTACTTAAAGTCATTACTACTTGACGTCATTAATTACGTGACGTCATTAACTGCGTGACGTCATTAACTGCGTGACGTCATTAACTACTTAACGTCATTAACTACTTGACGTAATTAAGTACGTGACGTCATTAACTACTTGACGTCATTAACTACTTGACCTCATTAACTACTTGACGTAATAAATTACGTGACATAATTAATTACTTGACGTCATTAACTGCGTGACGTCATTAACTACTTAACGTCATTAACTACTTGACGTAATTAAGTACGTGACGTCATTAACTACTTGACCTCATTAACTACTTTCCGTCATTAACTACTTGACGTCATTAACTACTTGATGTCATTAAGTACGTGACGTCATTAACTACTTGACGTCATTAACTACTTGACGTCATTAAGTACGTGACGTTATTAACTGCATGACGTCATTAACTACTGGACGTCATTAACTGCGTGACGTCATTAACTGCGCGACGTCATTAACTACTTGACGTCATTAACTACTTGACGTCATTAACTATTTGACGTCATTAACTATTTGACGTCATTAAATACCTAAAGTCATTTCTACTTGACGTCAATAACTACTTAACGTCATTAACTGCGTGACGTCATTAACTACTTGACGTCATTAAGTACGTGACGTTATTAACTACTTGACGTCATTAACTACTTAACATCATTAACTACTTAACGTCATTAATTAATGACGTCACGTAGTTACGTGACACCATTAACTGCTTGACGTCATTAAAAACTTGACGTCAATAACTACTTAACGTCATTAACTACTTTCCGTCATTAACTACTTGACGTCATTAACTACTTGATGTCATTAAGTACGTGACGTCATTAACTACTTAACGTCATTACTACTTGACGTCATTAATTACGTGACGTCATTAACTGCGTGACGTCATTAACTGCGTGACGTCATTAACTACTTAACGTCATTAACTACTTGACGTCATTAAGAACGTGACGTCATTAACTACTTGACGTCATTAACTACTTGACGTCATTAACTACTTGACGTCATTAAGTACGTGACGTTATTAACTGCATGACGTCATTTACTACTAAACGTCATTAACTGCGTGACGTCATTAACTGCGCGACGTCATTAACTACTTAACCTCATTAATTACTTGACGCCATTAACTACGTCATTAACTACTTAACGTCATCAACTACTTGATGTCATTAAGTACGTGACGTCATTAACTACTAGACGTCAATAACTACTTAACGTCATTAGCTACTTGATATCATTAAGTACTTGACGTCATTAAATACTTAACGTCATTTCTACTTGACGTCAATATCTACTTAACGTCATTAACTGCGTGACGTCATTAACTACTTGACGTCATTAAGTACGTCACGTCATTACCTACTTATTGTCATTGACTACTTGACGTAATTAAGTACATGACGTCATTAACTACTTAACATCACTAACTACTTAACGTCATTATTTAATGACGTCACGTAGTTACGTGACACCATTAACTGCTTGACGTCATTAACAACTTGACGTCATTAACTACTTGACGTCATCAACTACTAGCCGTCATTAACTACTTGAAGTCATTAACTGCATGACGTCATTAACTACTAGACAAAATTTAACTACTAGACGTCATTAACTGCGTGACGTCATTGACTACTTAACGTCATTAACTACTTAACGTCATTAACTACTTAACGTCATTAACTACTTGACGTCATTAAGAACGTGACGTCATTAACTACTTGACGTCATTAACTACTTGACGTCATTAACTACTTGACGTCATTAAGTACGTGACGTTATTAACTGCATGACGTCATTTACTACTAAACGTCATTAACTGCGTGACGTCATTAACTGCGCGACGTCATTAACTACTTAACCTCATTAATTACTTGACGCCATTAACTACGTCATTAACTACTTAACGTCATCAACTACTTGATGTCATTAAGTACGTGACGTCATTAACTACTAGACGTCAATAACTACTTAACGTCATTAGCTACTTGATATCATTAAGTACTTGACGTCATTAAATACTTAACGTCATTTCTACTTGACGTCAATATCTACTTAACGTCATTAACTGCGTGACGTCATTAACTACTTGACGTCATTAAGTACGTCACGTCATTACCTACTTATTGTCATTGACTACTTGACGTAATTAAGTACATGACGTCATTAACTACTTAACATCACTAACTACTTAACGTCATTATTTAATGACGTCACGTAGTTACGTGACACCATTAACTGCTTGACGTCATTAACAACTTGACGTCATTAACTACTTGACGTCATCAACTACTAGCCGTCATTAACTACTTGAAGTCATTAACTGCATGACGTCATTAACTACTAGACAAAATTTAACTACTAGACGTCATTAACTGCGTGACGTCATTGACTACTTAACGTCATTAACTACTTAACGTCATTAACTACTTGACGTCATTAACTACTTGACGTTATTAACTACTTGACGTCATTAACTACTTGTCCGCAGCGTAAAATCTCGTTAAGTATAATGGGCCACGTCATTCGACCCGGACTATTTGTGGGGAAACTGATTCTCGATTCAGAATCGCTCGGGTCAGTAGCATATAGCCGACATACAGTCCCCGATTGGCCCGGTCGATTGAATGCTGTGTAGGTGATTAACATTAAGTGTTAAGGGCCACGTTATTAGGCTCGGACTATATGTTGGTAACTTAACAATCCACTTAAGTATCCCACTATTACTTTATGAATAGAGTCAGTAGCATAAATTATATAGTCAACATACAGTCCAATAGTGGCCCGACCCGATGCTGTAATCGACATTATGTCTTATGGGCCACGTCATTCGACTCGGACTGTTTGCGGCAAAATCTGACGGTATATAAAAACCCTGTCCGGTGAAAACAGGTGTTCGGTGATCCCGTCTGAACTCGCCAAAATCAATCACAACTGTGACGTTTTTGTTTTTTTTTCTCCGGGAAAATATCGATACTTCGATGTATCCGAGGTATCGATAGTGAAACGCGTGGAAATTGTTAAAAATTCGAATTTCTCAAAAACTACATATACGATTTCAATGAAGTTTTTATGGCTTATAGTGCTTAACGAGACAAACAAAACGCGACCACCCGCGTGTCTCTACGACTTACGGTTCACAAGTTATAGCGTTATAAAGCTTGAAAGATATCCCTTTTTCGCCGGGTTCTAGCGCCTGAACGGGCAGTCGGATCGTAAAATAAAGGCCACTTGGTCCGTTTCAAATTTAATTCTCTACAACTTCACTCATTTGACATTTTTCGCTATCTCGACTCCTTCACTGTCAAATCGGCGTCTGAAGAAAAGTCTGCATGACAGTTGGTTCACAAACGTCCAGGGCCGCACTAAAAAAATACTTTCTCAAAGTAGAAATTATTAAAAATTCGGATTTCTCAAGAACGGCTCGTACGATTTCAATGAAATTTTTATGGCTTATAGTGCTTAACAAGACAAGAAAAACAACATCACCCGCGTGTTCCTACGACTTACGGTTCAGAAGTTAGAACCTGGACGTTTTGAACCAGCTGTTATTAATTTGACAATTTTCGAATTCAAGTTGAAAAATCTTATTGTTATGAACAAATACATGTATTGACAATGTCAGAAAACCGAACACGGTTCTTAGTCAAATAATAATAACAGTTTTGAACGCCCCGCTACGATTAATCGTCGACTTGTAATAAATAATCGGGAAATCCTAGGCCTACTTGATATACTACTACCTGGACGTTTTTAACAAGCTGTTATTTATTTGCTATAACTAACTTTCAACGCCCCCGTCTTGCAGTTTTTCAATTTATATGTATGCCTCCAGCACGATAATAACAGGAAATCGTACATTTTATAGTATAAAGTACTTGTATTCGTTATAGAACGGCATCCCCGTCAGTAGTTTGCTAACGGTCATTCTACTCTGACTGTTCAGCCCCTGGTCCAGTAATCAACCCAATGCTGTTATTAACATTAAGTCTTATGGGCCAAGTAATTCGACTCTGACTGTTCAGCCCCCCTGGTCCAGTTCCCAGTTATACACATAAAGTATAATCAGTACAATACATTACATCATTGCCTACATACCATCAACTAAATGTTAGCTAACCACAAGTTGCAATGCTCGTCTCAATGTTAACAACCCAATGCTGTTATTAACATTAAGTCTTATGGGCCAAGTAATTCGACTCGGACTGTTCGGTCCTTGTTTCAGTTATATTTCCCCTTCCCGGTTCCTTTTAAAGTTCCTTTTTAAGTTGCAGTGCTCGTCTCGCAGTGCTCGGCAATAGCATAGGGTAAACTATTAAACTCATCCCCCCTACCGAGAATCCAATTTTGAAATTAACGATTTAACGTATATCCCTTCACTGGACAGGCCGTTTTTACCTGACAGCTCCTTCCTAACACCTGTCTCCGAAGAACAAGGCCTCTGGTTAACATCTTAAATCGCTAAAAGTTGTTTTATTTTGTCCCACTTTAAAATATTTAGAACAGTTCAACTTTTCTCTAAAAATTCGATACTAGCGACCATCTGTTAACAAATTGAACTACCTGGTCATAATACCCCGATTTCCCCGATAAGCGCTAGTGTTGCAGTTTTACGGAATCCTCAGGTAAGCCAATCGTACAAATTATATTATAGTCTTCTTGGTGACATACTATAACAAGTAACTATAATTTCTACAAGTGGTAAAACTGTATATATTATTTATTACAAAATGGTGTAAAAGTATGGACTATTATCTCGTAAACAGAACATATTTCTCAAGGAGGAATGCTGATTATAAGGTTTAAATATTTAATTGTGGAAGGTTTAACAAACATAACTTCTTAGCATTCATTCAGTTTTGTCACAGATATATTTTGTTAGGAATTAACATTCTTAAAATGTCGATCCTTTTGCTGTTTAATTTTTTTATTATTTTTTATCAATTTCAAATAAGTGCTAAAATTTAAATTTTTCAGCCGATGGAAACCGTTACGGAGTTGGAAGCGGAGGAACAAGTGGCGGAACACGAAACAGCGCAGGAAATGGAACAAATGGAACAGCCGGAACAAACCGAGCAGGTCGTTCCGACCGAGGAACCACACTTGGAGGCTGTGGAACAAACTGCAACAGCACAACCGGTCGTGCAGCCTGAACACATTACCTTGAGCATTGAGGTGAGTTACTCACGATTTTTACATTTAATTTTGTTACCTCAGTGTTTTATTTTTTAAGAGAAACAGACTGATTTTTTAAGGATTTGTCCAACATTAAATTGTGGTGTCCAAATCAACCCTTTGGCTGCCAAGAAAAACCTTTAATTTTTACAAACTGCAATGAAAAACTCAACATTTCAGTTTTGTACTGCCGAGATAAAACTGCTATGATTAAATGCTATGAGCTTGCCACAATGATTTTGCAGCAAAAACTAATTAAAAAACCGAATAGTTAAATATTGCCGCAATCGATATATGGAATTCACTAATATTTGTAATGAGATGGATTAAAATGTTTTTTTGCAAATAATATATCTACGTTTTTTGGCCAGGCGGCGGAGCGGGAAAGGGAAAGGAGAAGATTGAAGAAGAAGCGTAAAGAAAAGCTGAGACGACTGGACAGCGAGAAGAAACATAGGCATAAGCATCGTGACTGTCTCAAGAGCCACAGGCATAAGCATAAGCACCGGCATCACAGGCATAAGCATAGGCATTCCAAGAATATAGGTGAGTCCGTGATATTCTTACTTGAAAAAATCATACAATCACTTCTCATTAAGAAAACAGACAGTTTTAGTAGAAAGTTAGTAAAAACTAGTTTATAAAATTATTTTTTACCCCTTGATGCCTTTAAGCTAGTCTTTGATGTTCAACAGAGTAAAGTTTACGTACGAGGCGCTTAATGATAATTACACTTCATAATACTGAAACCTAAATCGTAGTGAAGACTATCAACTTTTTACACCATTAGTTCAGTTTTTTAAATTTTGTAAATAATCTGTATATCATCCTATTGCAATTTGGCTCTTTTAAGAGAAAAACCTCAACTCAGTTGATGCTAAGATCCAAAACTTGATGTCACGTGTCGAAGATGATGGGACGAAATTAGTAAAACGGTGGTTTTACTCTTTCAGTGTCTGTGATCGGCGAGAATGCTAGCGTCGAAGAGAAGAAGCCGCTGACTCTGGTCGTCCACACGAAACCCGTGACGGACGGCGGCGGCGGCCCACCGATAGTGTCCACCATCAAGCTAAAGGTACTTGCTTTGTGATTTGTAGCACGGATTGGTTTGCAAATAGCAGGTATTTAACATAAGTCTTTAATCCTTTTTCTTTCATAGATGAACGTGTTTCAGCCTTAGGCCATCTTGGCAACCCCGAGATTGTACACTGAATTAACATAATAATCTACGCTGCTTAGGTCTTAAAGCAAGCTGGGTCAAGTTTTGAAAATAACATGAACAAATAACATTTAATGCGGATACGTACGAAAACGTCAAAACAGTTTTAAAACAATGTGTGCACATATTTGGGATTAGGCATTGAACTGTGGTCGAATCAACTCCATGTTTTCCCCCTGTGTAAAATAATATGTAAAATAACCGAGTTTTGTTTCCCAAGTAGCATGATAGGAGACATTGACTTTCATACACGCAGATCAGGTGTGGCGCGCCAGGAGTTAGCTGTCATCTGTCGCGAGTAGGGCCTAAAATGTTTTACGGCACAGGGTTTTCACTGTTGTTCATGCTTTTAAATTCTGCGTATCACAGTACACCCTACATTGCGCCGTAAAAACATTGTAGGGTCAACTTGCTAGGTAATTAACGTCTGTGACTAAAATTTTATTTTGATTTACTTCTGTATCTCAAATTTTGCTCAAACTAACTCTGTAAGTCAAAAGTAAGAATTATTTCTGTAACAAACTATGCTTAAGTCAAAGTTTACGTAACTAAAAAGAGGAAATCATAGTTCTGTGACATTTTGAGTCGGCAAGAGTCGACTATATAACATTATCTGCAACATTGACTGCGAAATAATGTATAACCTAACCGTCGTGTTGTCCACAGAAGGACAAGAAGCGGCCGCGCGCCCCGGACGCCGCGTCGGCGCGCAGCCACAGCAAGATGGCGGCGTTCCTGCCCGCGCGGCAGCTGTGGGGTTGGAGTGGTCGGCCGTACAAGCGGCCCGGCGCCAGGGGCCGCGCGCGCAAGGAGTTCTACAAGACGATACAGCGCGGCCGCGAGACCATCTCGGTGAGTGTGACATGAGTAACGGGGTCTTCTAGCCTAGTTATAACCTGTCGTCAATGGCTGACACAATCAACCAATTACTCAATACACAGTGAAGGTGTTAATTGTTTAATATTGTCTGATGTGTGTTCTGATGTGTGTCATTTATTGGGGACTTTATTTTATTCCTCTCCAAAGGTTGGACTTACCTAACTTAACCTAGCCTACTTATCCTAACCTAGGTTGAAACCCTCTGATTCTACACATAGTTAAGTGCGACACGTGTCGCATTACTCCAAAGGTAATTTGACGCGTGTCCTCTCCTAAGGTCGGACTTAACCTGAACAAACTACCTATCCTAAGCTCTGATCCTTTACTCGGTAACATCTGATCTGTGTCCCAGGTCGGGGACTGCGCGGTGTTCCTCTCGACGGGGCGGCCGGACAGGCCGTACATAGGCCGGATCGAGGCCATGTGGGAGAACCGGTTCCAGACGATGGTGGTCAAGGTCCGCTGGTTCTACCATCCCGAAGAGACGGTCGGCTGTCCGGAGAAACTGCCGTACCCGGTAAGGTTGTCTTGGTGTCACACAATCGTTCGCTGATTGTGTTTCTATTGATTATCTATATCATCACACGAGTTAGTATAAATTAAATAGTAGTCTGTGCAATGTTTTTGTTACCTCACACAGTAGGAGTTAAACTTAAATATTAGTTCAAGCGACAGTTGGGTTACAAACGCCTTTAGGCCACGAGTAAGACGCAACGGCTCAAAGGCTGAATATAACTGTTGCATCACTACTTTGTCTACGACCAGCAATGTACAACAAAACTCATCCATTTCAACTCATGATGGAGTAATTTAGGAATAGAAGGATAGGCAGCTAGCTTACCTTTGAAAGAGTCCAGGCAGGCCATAGAACACATTAAGTAAAACACAATAAATCACAAAATTTTGCACCACTAGGGACTTGGTCAGGTGAAGCAAAGAAAGTTGTACAATGGCTGTAGAACTGTTCCTCGTGATAAAATACTGTGACTTTTTGGACATAGTGATATAATAGTGTAATATATTAGGGCCTGGTGATGAATTACTGTAATATTTTAGGGCCTAATAATAAAATACTGTAACATATCAGGGCCTAGTGATAAAGTACTAATGGCGAACACTGTTTTTCGCAGGGGGCGTTGTTTGAGTCACCTCACACCGACGAGAACGACGTGCAGACCATCTCCCACCGCTGCGAAGTGTTGCGGCTGCCGGACTACCGGCGGCGACTGGCGCTGGAGCCACATCGTCTCGCCGCCGTTTACGACTGCAACGACGTCTACTACCTGGCCGGCCACTACAACCCGACCGACCTCTCGCTCAAGTTCGAGCCGGGCGTCGCTTAAAGTCTCGGACGGAGGAGAGTCTGTCGGGGAGATGAAAAATGGGCATGCTTCTGTTGTTTCGATCGGAGAGTTTTTCTTTCCGGTAACTCGACTTGTAAAGTCCCTCTAGGATGTGGGGGCGTGATTTCAAGGAGGTAATATAAGTAAGATTTGACCTGATGGATGACGTAAAAGCGTTCTCCCCTCACCTTGCAGTAGAATGTTTTTAGGCACTAAATCCAATACTTTGAACACAGAAAATCCACTTTTACTGATAGTGAGGAGACTAGGCTAAGGTGAAGTCACATGATGAAATTGGCCCCCACAGCTAACAGCAATACTTATTTATTTATTGCCCGTGTGATTGCTGGGAATAATTTGTTTCTTGCAATTCAACCATTAGTTAAAGTGTAATTTTTCTTTCCGACATTTTAAGATTCTCGCAGTTGTATTTTTTTTTTTTTTTTGGGAATAACTGAATTGTGTTTTTTGTTGTAATTTCAAATTGACTGCTCTTCAACAATCGGAGAGGGGAGACATTTCGGCCCCTTGAATCACGGCTACACCGGGGATTGCGGGATACAAAGTGTACATAATCTATGTCTTAATTTAGCCGTAAAATGTAGGCTGCAGACCTCAGAGGGTGGTCTTAATGTTTGAGGTGAGAAATTCATTCGAAAACATTTACACAGTGGCACTCTGTGTCAACGTCGAGAAAACAGTCAGTTTTTTGTCTACGTCGGTTCAACCGAATGTAGTATGATTCCATGATACAATGTTATGTGGCATTCTCAACAAAACTGTTGTAGGCCAAAATTCAAGAGTCAGATAAAAAATCTTGTTTGGCGTCAAATCCCTCTCTAGACTCGGACGCGGCGGTGCTACTAAAATAACAAAACAAATGGAAACGATTCTGTGATTTTTAGAGGCTAAGAAATTGATCTTGACCACCCTTTTTGCTGTATATATCTGAATGTCTTCCTTGTAAGGTTTTAATTTCTATCCTTAGTATTTTCCATCTTCTTTCCTGTACAACTTTGGATTCTGCTAAAAAGTCGCTCACTGTAGGCTGTTAATTTCTGTTTTTAATTCATTTATATTTAACTTTAAGAAAAAAATTTTTGTAACCAAAACAATCTTAGGTTCGGAAAACCTGAGATTAAGTAGATTTTTCCATAAACATTGGCGACTTTTCAGAAGAATCGGCAATTACTTAGTAGAAAACTGTGTAGAAAGTTTCCCGTCTTTACTTCAACTGTCGAACAAACCGAATTGGCCATATGGTCTAACCTGTTGACCATTTTTGTTTGTTTGTTTGTTTGTTTCTGATTCTTGATCCTTGTTTCATATATCGTTATTAATGTACCTGTGCTATGTTCTGTTTGTTTCGTTATCTGTCTTAAGTATTTTATGTGATTGTTATGTAATATATATACATATATTTTCTGTATACGACCTCTTTGTAAGTGTTCACTGTATTTTCGTGGTAAGATGAGTGTAGGAGGGGTCCTCGGTGACTTATAGCAGTGCCTAATTTTTTCTTATTAATTTTGTATTTTTATACCGAGGAATAGTGTACATTTTTTGCAAGCTAAGGTAAAGTACAATTAAGGTACCATTAAGAAAAAAAAACAGTCAACAGTTTTTGTTTATACATTTTTTTCAGTCATTCCTTATTAAAATATTTGGTAATTTGAAAATATTTTGAAGGAAAGAGGAGGAAGCAATAATTCTGTAAGAGGAAAGTTTATAATATTAATTTATTGCCTCGTGATAGTTGACAGTGGACTTGTTTGTTACGTTTTACCGAGTTTAAGTTGCACACACCGATATGTAAAATACAGTAAGTAGGACATTCTTTTATACATTCTATACTTTTCCACTATGTGAAAGGCCATATTCAATGTTTTTTAATAAGGGTTCTGTGTTATGTTTGTTGAGGTTATGTTTTCATATTCTGTATATTTATGTCTGTACTCACCCAATGTTGTACTTTAGTATTATAAAAATCAATCGCTTTAATTAATTTAGTTGTATATATAGTGTCGATAACGTACTTAAATAACCACTCTGATTTGTATCCATTTTTTATTAAAAAAAGCTTTAAATTTGGCAGGGAATTTGTTTTCTAAATTGTTTAAAAGCACTAAAGCTAACTTTGTGTGAAAATCATTTTATAGTATTGTTTCTTTATGAGATTCTTATTTCCAACTCACCCCTTGTAAAATTACGTTTTCAGTTCGGTTTTGTAAAATAAAATTGTATAATCTTGTTATGATACTTTTTGTAAATAACGATTCAGATGTGTATTTTTAAAAAAGCTTGGGCAAATATTTTTCATGAGATCTAAATGTCTATTTTCAAACTTAGATAGCACCCGCCCTGAGTAGCGTTAGAGTATGGATAACAGTTACGACAGTATAGCTGTCTCAGGTTAGTCGCTTAGGTTAGCCGTTCTCTCGGAGTATCGGATACGCTTATGAGTATATTTAAGTGAGAAGTTCAGCGAACCCGCTGCAAGTGTCAGAAACAAGAATATTTTTCCATAAGGTAAAAATGTTACATGAACAAAAAATTTAAAATATTGTAAAGTGAAAAATATTTTTGTTTTGAGAGAATAAAATCAAAAGGTGCTATTGAAAGAGTTGTCATTTTTTATCCTTTTAGGTTACCCAGAAATCCATATACAGTTCTTGGAGTTTTGAGACAAGAACTGTATATGGATTAATGACGTTATTAACTGCGTGGCGTCATAAACTGCGTGACGTCATTAACTACTTGACGACATTAACTACATGACGTCATCAAATACTTGACGTCATCAACTACTTGACGTCATTAACTACTTGACGTCAATAACTACTTTACGTCATTAACTAATTAATGTCATTAAATACGTGACATCATTAACTACTTAACGTCAATAAGTACGTGGCGTCATTAAGTACGTGACGCTATTAACAACTTGACGTCATTAAGTTCTTGACGTCGTTAAGTATGTGACGTCATTAACTACTAGCCGTTATTAACTGCGTGACGTCATTAACTACTTGACTCATTACCTACTTGACGTAATTAAGTACGTGACGTTATTAACTACTTGACGTCATTAAGTACGTGACGTCATTAACTTTTAGCCGTCATTAACTGCGTGACGTCATTAAACCGTCATTAACTGCGAGACGTCATTAACTACTTAACGTCATTAACTAATTAACGTCATTAAGTACGTGACGTCATTAACTACCTGACGTCATTAACTACTTAACGTCATTAACTGCTTGACTCATTAAGTAATTTTCGTTTTTAACTACTTAACGTAATTAACTACTAGACGTCATTAACTGCGTGACGTCATTAACTACTTGACTTATTAACTACTTGACGTCATTAACTACTTGACGTCATTAACTACTTGACTCATTAACTACCTGACGTCATTAACTACTTGACGTCATTAACAACTTAACATCATTAACTACTTTACGTCAATACCTACTTCTCGTCATTAACTACTTGCAGTCATTAATTACGTGACGTCATTAAGTACGTGACGTAATTAACTACGTGACGTAATTAAGTACGTGACGTTATTAACTACTTGACGTCATTAAGTACGTGACGTCATTAACTTTTAGCTGTCATTAACTGCGTGACGTCATTAATCCGTCATTAACTGCGTGACGTCATTAACTACTTAACGTCATTAACTAATTAACGTCATTAACTACGTGACGTCATTAAATACCTGACGTCATTAACTACTTAACGTCATGAACTGCTTGACGTCATTAACTACTTGATGTCATTAAGTACGTGACGTCATTAACTACTTAAAGTCATTACTACTTGACGTCATTAATTACGTGACGTCATTAACTGCGTGACGTCATTAACTGCGTGACGTCATTAACTATTTGACGTCATTAACTATTTGACGTCATTAAATACTTAAAGTCATTTCTACTTGACGTCAATAACTACTTAACGTCATTAACTGCGTGACGTCATTAACTACTTGACGTCATTAAGTACGTGACGTTATTAACTACTTGACGTCATTAACTACTTAACATCATTAACTACTTAACCTCATTAATTAATGACGTCACGTAGTTACGTGACACCATTAACTGCTTGACGTCATTAAAAACTTGACGTCAATAACTACTTAACGTCATTAACTACTTTCCGTCATTAACTACTTGACGTCATTAACTACTTGATGTCATTAAGTACGTGACGTCATTAACTACTTAAAGTCATTACTACTTGACGTCATTAACTACTGGACGTCATTAACTGCGTGACGTCATTAACTGCGCGACGTCATTAACTACTTGACGTCATTAACTACTTGACGTCATTAACTATTTGACGTCATTAACTACTTGACGTCATCAACTACTACCTGTCATTAATTACGTGACGTCATTAACTACTACACGTAATTAAGTGCGTGACGTCATTAACTACTACACGTAATTAACTACGTGACGTCATTAACTACTACACGTCATTAACTGCGTGACGGCATTAAGTACGTGACGTCATTAACTACTTGACGTCATTAATTACTTGACTCATTAACTACTTGACGTAATAAATTACGTGACGTAATTAATTACTTGACGTCATTAACTACTTGACGTCATTAACTACTTGATGTCATTAAGTACGTGACGTCATAACTACTTAAAGTCATTACTACATGACGTCATTAATTACGTGACGTCATTAACTGCGTGACGTCATTAACTGCGTGACGTCATTAACTACTTAACGTCATTAACTACTTGACGTCATTAAGTACGTGACGTCATTAACTACTTGACGTCATATACTACTTAAAGTCATTACTACTTGACGTCATTAATTACGTGACGTCATTAACTGCGTGACGTCATTAACTGCGTGACGTCATTAACTACTTAACGTCATTAACTACTTGACGTAATTAAGTACGTGACGTCATTAACTACTTGACGTCATTAACTACTTGACCTCATTAACTACTTGACGTAATAAATTACGTGACGTAATTAATTACTTGACGTCATTAACTACTTGACGTCATTAACTACTTGACGTCATTAAGTACGTGACGTTATTAACTGCGTGACGTCATTAACTGCGTGACGTCATTAACTACTTAACGTCATTAACTACTTGACGTCATTAAGTACGTGACGTCATTAACTACTTGACGTCATTAACTACTTAAAGTCATTACTACTTGACGTCATTAATTACGTGACGTCATTAACTGCGTGACGTCATTAACTGCGTGACGTCATTAACTACTTAACGTCATTAACTACTTGACGTAATTAAGTACGTGACGTCATTAACTACTTGACGTCATTAACTACTTGACCTCATTAACTACTTGACGTAATAAATTACGTGACGTAATTAAGTACGTGACGTCATTAACTACTTGACGTCATTAACTACTTGACGTCATTAAGTACGTGACGTTATTAACTGCATGACGTCATTAACTACTGGACGTCATTAACTGCGTGACGTCATTAACTGCGCGACGTCATTAACTACTTGACGTCATTAACTATTTGGCGTCATTAATTATTTGACGTCATTAAATACTTAAAGTCATTTCTACTTGACGTCAATAACTACTTGACGTCATTAAGTACGTGACGTTATTAACTACTTGACGTCATTAACTACTTAACATCATTAACTACTTAACGTCATTAATTAATGACGTCACGTAGTTACGTGACATCATTAACTACTTAACGTCATTAATTAATGACGTCACGTAGTTACGTGACACCATTAACTGCTTGACGTCATTAAAAACTTGACGTCAATAACTACTTAACGTCATTAACTACTTGACCTCATTAACTACTTGACGTAATAAATTACGTGACGTAATTAATTACTTGACGTCATTAACTGCGTGACGTCATTAACTACTTAACGTCATTAACTACTTGACGTAATTAAGTACGTGACGTCATTAACTACTTGACGTCATTAACTACTTGACGTCATTAAGTACGTGACGTTATTAACTGCATGACGTCATTAACTACTGGACGTCATTAACTGCGTGACGTCATTAACTGCGCGACGTCATTAACTACTTGACGTCATTAACTATTTGGCGTCATTAACTATTTGACGTCATTAAATACTTAAAGTCATTTCTACTTGACGTCAATAACTACTTGACGTCATTAAGTACGTGACGTTATTAACTACTTGACGTCATTAACTACTTAACATCATTAACTACTTAACGTCATTAATTAATGACGTCACGTAGTTACGTGACATCATTAACTACTTAACGTCATTAATTAATGACGTCACGTAGTTACGTGACACCATTAACTGCTTGACGTCATTAAAAACTTGACGTCAATAACTACTTAACGTCATTAACTACTTTCCGTCATTAACTACTTGACGTCATTAACTACTTGATGTCATTAATTACTTGACGTCATTAACTACTTGACGTCATTAACTACTTGATGTCATTAAGTACGTGACGTCATAACTACTTAAAGTCATTACTACATGACGTCATTAATTACGTGACGTCATTAACTGCGTGACGTCATTAACTGCGTGACGTCATTAACTACTTAACGTCATTAACTACTTGACGTCATTAAGTACGTGACGTCATTAACTACTTGACGTCATTAACTACTTAACATCATTAACTACTTAACGTCATTAATTAATGACGTCACGTAGTTACGTGACACCATTAACTGCTTGACGTCATTAAAAACTTGACGTCAATAACTACTTAACGTCATTAACTACTTTCCGTCATTAACTACTTGACGTCATTAACTACTTGATGTCATTAAGTACGTGACGTCATTAACTACTTAAAGTCATTACTACTTGACGTCATTAATTACGTGACGTCATTAACTGCGTGACGTCATTAACTGCGTGACGTCATTAACTACTTAACGTCATTAACTACTTGACGTCATTAAGAACGTGACGTCATTAACTACTTGACCTCATTAACTACTTGACGTAATTAAGTACGTGACGTAATTAATTACTTGACGTCATTAACTGCGTGACGTCATTAACTACTTAACGTCATTAACTACTTGACGTAATTAAGTACGTGACGTCATTAACTACTTTCCGTCATTAAGTACTTGACGTCATTAACTACTTGATGTCATTAAGTACGTGACGTCATTAACTACTTTAAGTCATTACTACTTGACGTCATTAACTACTTGACGTCATTAACTATTTGACGTCATTAACTGCGTGACGTCATTAACTACTTAACGTCATTAACTACTTGACGTCATTAAGTACGTGACGTCATTAACTACTTGACGTCATTAACTACTTAACATCATTAACTACTTAACGTCATTAATTAATGACGTCACGTAGTTACGTGACACCATTAACTGCTTGACGTCATTAAAAACTTGACGTCAATAACTACTTAACGTCATTAACTACTTTCCGTCATTAACTACTTGACGTCATTAACTACTTGATGTCATTAAGTACGTGACGTCATTAACTACTTAAAGTCATTACTACTTGACGTCATTAATTACGTGACGTCATTAACTGCGTGACGTCATTAACTGCGTGACGTCATTAACTACTTAACGTCATTAACTACTTGACGTCATTAAGAACGTGACGTCATTAACTACTTGACGTCATTAACTACTTGACCTCATTAACTACTTGACGTAATTAAGTACGTGACGTAATTAATTACTTGACGTCATTAACTGCGTGACGTCATTAACTACTTAACGTCATTAACTACTTGACGTAATTAAGTACGTGACGTCATTAACTACTTTCCGTCATTAAGTACTTGACGTCATTAACTACTTGATGTCATTAAGTACGTGACGTCATTAACTACTTTAAGTCATTACTACTTGACGTCATTAACTACTTGACGTCATTAACTATTTGACGTCATTAACTATTTGACGTCATTAACTACTTAACGTCATTAACTACTTGACTGATTAACTACTTGACGTAATTAAGTACGTGACGTTATTAACTACTTGACGTCATTAACTACTTGACGTATTTAAGTACGTTACGTCATTAACTACTTAACGTCATTAACTACTCTACGTTATTAACTACTTAACGTCATTAACTACTTGACGTCATTAAGTACGTGACGTCATTACCTACTTGACTTCGTTAAGTACGTGACGTCATTAACTACTTAGTTTCATTAACTACTTGACGTCATTAACTGCATGACGTCATTTACTACTAAACGTCATTAACTGTGTGACGTCATTAACTGCGCGACGTCATTAACTACTTGACGTCATTAACTACTTTCCGTTATTAATTACATTACGTCATTACCTACTTGACTTCGTTAAGTACGTGACGTCATTAACTACTTAACGTCATTAACTACTTGACGTCATTAACTATTTGACGTCATTAACTACTTGGCGTCAATGACTACTTAACGTCATTAACTACTTGTCGTCATTAACTACTTGACGTCAGTGACTACTTAACATCATTAACTACTTGACGCCATAAACTGCGTCATTAACTACTTGACGTCATTAACTACTTGACGTCATTAAGTACGTGACGTTATTAACTGCATGACGTCATTTACTACTAAACGTCATTAACTGCGTGACGTCATTAACTGCGCGACGTCATTAACTACTTGACGTCATTAAGTACGTGACGTCATTAACTACTTGATGTCATTAAGTACGTGACGTCATTAACTACTTAAAGTCATTTCTACTTGACGTCACTAACTACTTAACGTCATTAACTACTTACCGTCATGAACTGCGTGACGTCATCAAGTACGTTACGTCATTAACTACTTAACGTCATTAATTATTGACGTCAAGTAATTCCGTGACATCATTAACTGCTTAACATCATTAACTACTTAACGTCATTAACTACTTGACGTCATCAACTACTTGTCTGCAGTGTAAAATCCCGTTAAGTATAATGGGCCACGTCATTCGACCCGGACTATTTGTGTGGAAACTGATTCTCGATTCGGAATCGCTCGGGTCAGTAGCATATAGCCGACATACATTCCCCGAGTGGCCCGGTCGATTGAATGCTGTGTAGGTGATTAACATTAAGTGTTACGGGCCACGTCATTAGGCTCGGACTATATGTTGAAAACTCAACAATCCACCTAAGTATCCCACTATTACTTTCTGAATAGAGTCAGTAGCATAAATTATATAGTCAACATACAGTCCAACAGTGGCCCGACCCGATGCTGTAATCGACATTATGTCTTATGGGCCACGTCATTCGACTCGGACTGTTTGCGGCAAAATCCGACGGTATATAAAAACCCTGTTCGGTGAAAACAGGTGTTCGGTGATCCTGTCTGAACTCGCCAAAATCAATCACAACTGTGACGTTTTTGTTTTTTTTTTCTCCGGGAAAATATCGATACTTCGATGTATCCGAGGTATCGATAGTGAAACGCGTGAAAATTGTTAAAAATTCGAATTTCTCAAAAACTACATATACGATTTCAATGAAATTTTTATGGCCTATAGTGCTTAACGAGACAAACAAAACGCGACCACCCGCGTGTCTCTACGACTTACGGTTCACAAGGTATAGCGTTATAAAGCTTGAAAAATATTCCTTTTTCGCCGGCTTCTAGCGCCTAAACGGGCAGTCGGATCGTAAAATAAAGGCCACTCGGTCGGTTTCAAATTTAATTCTCTACAACTTCACTCCTTTGACATTTTTCGCTATCTCGACTCCTTCACCCTCAAATCGGCGTCTGAATAAAAGTCTGCATGACAGTTGGTTCACAAACGTCCAGGGCCGCACTAAAAAAATACTTTCTCAAAGTAGAAATTATTAAAAATTCGGATTTCTCAAGAACGGCTCGTACGATTTCAATGAAATTTTTATGGCTTATAGTGCTTAACAAGACAAGAAAAACAACATCACCCGCGTGTCTCTACGACTTACGGTTCAGATGTTAGAACCTGGACGTTTTGAACCAGCTGTTATTAATTTTACAATTTTCGAATTCAAATTGAAAAATCGTTATTGTTATGAACAAATACATGTATTGACAATATCAGAAAACCGAACACGGTCCTTAGTCAAATAATAATAACAGTTTTGAACGCCCCGCTACGAATAATCTCATCTACGTGTAATAAATAAGGGGAAAATCCTAGGCCTAGATAAATCATTGGTTGACGGCGAAAATTAAGTCTTAAGTCTTCACATTAGGTCTTAAGGGCCAAGTAATTCGACTCGGACTTGCTTCTTTTCTTTTATTGTCGCTCCGTTACGCTAGTCATCGACTAGTACCAAAAAATCGGTAAATCCTAGGCCTACTTGATATAGTATAGCCTGGACGTTTTGAAATCACGTTTTGAAACGGTCCCCCCAGTATCCAATTCCTTTTATGACTTTAAGTATCAACTAGGCCTAGCTATTTCATAAATCACCTTAACCTGAACGTTTATTAACCACCTGCTATTGATTTGTCATAACTTTCAACGCTCGTGACTTGACTTGCTTGTCTCAAGTCTTGAGTTTTAAAGGCCACAATATTCGACTCGGACTGTTCGGTCCTTGTTTCAGTTCATTACACTAGATTACATCATTGCCTACATACCATCAACTAAAAACGTTAGCTAACCACAAGTTGTAAATGCTCGTCTCAATGTTAATAACCCAATGCTGATATTAACATTGAGTCTTATGGGCCAAGTTATTCGACTCGGACTGTTCAGTCCTTGTTGCAGTTCCAGTTCCCCTTCCCAGTTCCTTTCCTTAGCTAACCACAAGTTGCAATACTCGTCTCAATTCTAATAACCCAATGCTGTTATTAACATTAAGTCTCATGGGCCAAGCAATTCGACTCGGACTGTTCGTGGTCCAGTTCCCCTTCCCGGTTCCTTTTGTATGGTCCAAGTTATTCTAATCGGACTGTTCGGTCCTTGTTTCAGTAATATCACCCCTTCCCGGTTCCTTTTGTATGGGCCAAGTAATTCGACTCGGACTGTTCGGACCATTAACCCTTCCCGGTTCCTTTAGTATGGTCCAAGTTATTCTAATCGGACTGTTCGGTCCTTGTTTCAGTAATATCACCCCTTCCCGGTTCCTTTTGTATGGGCCAAGTAATTCGACTCGGACTGTTCGGTCCTTGTTGCAGTTCCAGTTCCCCTTTCCCTTCCCCTTCCCAGTTCCTTTTAAAGTTCCTTTTTAAGTTGCAGTGCTCGTCTCGCAGTGCTCGGGAATACCATAGGGTAAACTATTAAACTCATTCTCCGTACTGAGAATCCAATTTTGAAATTAACGATTTAACGTATATCCCTTCACTGGACAGGCCGTTTTTACCTGGCAGCTCCTTCCTAACACCTGTCTCCGAAGAACAAGGCCTCTGGTTAACATCTTAAATCGCTAAAAGTTGTTTTATTTCGTCCTACTTTAAAATCTTTAGAACAGTTCAACTTTTCTCTAAAAATTCGATACTAGCGACCATCTGTTAACAAATTCAACTACCTGGTCATAATACCCCGATTCCCCGTGTTCCCCGACAAGCGCTAGTGTTGCGGTTGTTATGATGTAGTTGGCGGCTTCACCGACAGAAAGCGTTACTGATTTGTTCTCGATAGTGGCGCCCAATCGCCGGAATGGACAATTATAAAACTACTGGGACACTGATTTTCATACAGTACCGTTCTCAATGCTGTTATATCGGATCGGCGAATTTAAAAACTTCTATATCCTGCTTGTTTCTTAACATATCTCGATAGACCTTGGTATTTGGATCATTGCCGTTCAAAACCACCCGATTTTAAAATACCTGTTGCAGCAAACCTGCATACTCACTCCCCATGTTATAGCGGCTCACCCCGCGATTATTATAAGAATAAATGCCATACAACTAAATGTGGTGTAGGTAATTAGCATTAAGTGTTATGGGCCATGTCATTCGACTTTTTGCTTACGACTAAGTTAAACGCACTGGAAAAGAAATATCAATAATGTCGGAACGAAAATATCGATATTATTTTAGCGATATATCGATACTATAACATCGATAGATTCTTTCGATATATCGATATTCGACTCTTGATTTCACATTTATGCTATTCTTATGTATAAAATTTGACTATGCTCATTTTTGGATATTTGTCTTAAAGGGAATAAGTTGCTGATTCAGAAAAATGATGAGCTGTTAATAACGGATGCTGGAAACCCGAAAACATTACTTCAAAAACTGCAGGGGATATATGTTGAAGATTGCAAAAATTACAGTAGAACGAAATTGCTTCTGGAACCATCCTTACTTTCTTACATCCTTACAACATAGCTTGCAAAAGTTAAAAAATTGTTCACTGCTTTAGGATGATAAATATAACATACAACAATACAAAACTGCTGAAATATCCTCATTACCAAAAAACATTATTAACTAGCCTGTATATAAAATAAATACAATTTTTTCTTTGACAGCCTATGACCCGAACCCACTTCAAACCTTGGGGAAAAGAAGACGAAGAAACTCGGGGGCCAGTTGTGACAGCCAGAGCAAAGAGAAGCCTGTGCAGGTAGGTCAAACCGTATATATTATCTATTACAAAATGGTGTAAAAGTATGGACTATTATCTCGTAAACAGAACATATTTCTCAAGGAGGAATGCTGATTATAAGGTTTAAATATTTAATGGTGTAAGGTTTAACAAACATAACTTCTTAGCATTCATTCAGTTTTGTCACTGATATATTTTGTTAGGTATTAACATTCTTAAAATGTCGATCCTTTTGCTGTTTAATTTTTTTATTATTTTTTATCAATTTCAAATAAGTGCTAAAATTTAAATTTTTCAGCCGATGGAAACCGTTACGGAGTTGGAAGCGGAGGAACAAGTGGCGGAACACGAAACAGCGCAGGAAATGGAACAAATGGAACAGCCGGAACAAACCGAGCAGGTCGTTCCGACCGAGGAACCACACTTGGAGGCTGTGGAACAAACTGCAACAGCACAACCGGTCGTGCAGCCTGAACACATTACCTTGAGCATTGAGGTGAGTTACTCACGATTTTTACATTTAATTTTGTTACCTCAGTGTTTTATTTTTTAAGAGAAACAGACTGATTTTTTAAGGATTTGTCCAACATTAAATTGTGGTGTCCAAATCAACCCTTTGGCTGCCAAGAAAAACCTTTGATTTTTACAAACTGCAATGAAAAACTCAACATTTCAGTTTTATACTGCCGAGATAAAACTGCTATGACAGTCTGAGAATTGCCACAATGATTTTGCAGCAAAAACTAATTAAAAAACCGAATAGTTAAATATTGCCGCAATCGATATATGGAATTCACTAATATTTGTAATGAGATGGATTCAAATGTTTTTTTGCAAATAATATATCTACGTTTTTTGGCCAGGCGGCGGAGCGGGAAAGGGAAAGGAGAAGATTGAAGAAGAAGCGTAAAGAAAAGCTGAGACGACTGGACAGCGAGAAGAAACATAGGCATAAGCATCGTGACTGTCTCAAGAGTCACAGGCATAAGCATAAGCACCGGCATCACAGGCATAAGCATAGGCATTCCAAGAATATAGGTGAGTCCGTGATATTCTTAATTGAAAAAGTCATACAATCACTTCTCATTAAGAAAACAGACAGTTTTACTAGAAAGTTAGTAAAAACTAGTTTATAAAATTATTTTTTACCCCTTGATGCCTTTAAGCTAGTCTTTGATGTTCAACAGAGTAAAGTTTACGTACGAGGCGCTTAATGATAATTACACTTCATAATACTGAAACCTAAATCGTAGTGAAGACTATCAACTTTTTACACCATTAGTTCAGTTTTTTAAATTTTGTAAATAATCTGTATATCATCCTATTGCAATTTGGCTCTTTTAAGAGAAAAACCTCAACTCAGTTGATGCTAAGATCCAAAACTTGATGTCACGTGTCGAAGATGATGGGACGAAATTAGTAAAACGGTGGTATTACTCTTTCAGTGTCTGTGATCGGCGAGAATGCTAGCGTCGAAGAGAAGAAGCCGCTGACTCTGGTCGTCCACACGAAACCCGCGACGGACGGCGGCGGCGGCCCACCGATAGTGTCCACCATCAAGATAAAGGTACTTGCTTTGTGATTTGTAGCACGGATTGGTTTGCAAATAGCAGGTATTTAACATAAGTCTTTAATCCTTTTTCGTTCATAGATGAACGTGTTTCAGCCTTAGGCCATCTTGGCAACCCCGAGATTGTACACTGAATTAACATAATAATCTACGCTGCTTAGGTCTTAAAGCAAGCTGGGTCAAGTTTTGAAAATAACATGAACAAATAACATTTAATGCGGATACGTACGAAAACGTCAAAACAGTTTTAAAACAATGTGTGCACATATTTGGGATTAGGCATTGAACTGTGGTCGAATCAACTCCATGTTTTCCCCCTGTGTAAAATAATATGTAAAATAACCGAGTTTTGTTTCCCAAGTAGCATGATAGGAGACATTGACTTTCATACACGCAGATCAGGTGTGCCGCGCCAGGAGTTAGCTGTCATCTGTCGCGAGTAGGGCCTAAAATGTTTTACGGCACAGGGTTTTCACTGTTGTTCATGCTTTTAAATTCTGCGTATCACAGTACACCCTACATTGCGCCGTAAAAACATTGTAGGGTCAACTTGCTAGGTAATTAACGTCTGTGACTAAAATTTTATTTTGATTTACTTCTGTATCTCAAATTTTGCTCAAACTAACTCTGTAAGTCAAAAGTAAGAATTATTTCTGTAACAAACTATGCTTAAGTCAAACTTTACGTAACTAAAAAGATGAAATCATAGTTCTGTGACATTTTGAGTCGGCAAGAGTCGACTATATAACATTATCTGCAACATTGACTGCGAAATAATGTATAACCTAACCGTCGTGTTGTCCACAGAAGGACAAGAAGCGGCCGCGCGCCCCGGACGCCGCGTCGGCGCGCAGCCACAGCAAGATGGCGGCGTTCCTGCCCGCGCGGCAGCTGTGGGGTTGGAGTGGTCGGCCGTACAAGCGGCCCGGCGCCAGGGGCCGCGCGCGCAAGGAGTTCTACAAGACGATACAGCGCGGCCGCGAGACCATCTCGGTGAGTGTGACATGAGTAACGGGGTCTTCTAGCCTAGTTATAACCTGTCGTCAATGGCTGACACAATCAACCAATTACTCAATACACAGTGAAGGTGTTAATTGTTTAATATTGTCTGATGTGTGTTCTGATGTGTGTCATTTATTGGGGACTTTATTTTATTCCTCTCCAAAGGTTGGACTTACCTAACTTAACCTAGCCTACTTATCCTAACCTAGGTTGAAACCCTCTGATTCTACACATAGTTAAGTGCGACACGTGTCGCATTACTCCAAAGGTAATTTGACGCGTGTCCTCTCCTAAGGTCGGACTTAACCTGAACAAACTACCTATCCTAAGCTCTGATCCTTTACTCGGTAACATCTGATCTGTGTCCCAGGTCGGGGACTGCGCGGTGTTCCTCTCGACGGGGCGGCCGGACAGGCCGTACATAGGCCGGATCGAGGCCATGTGGGAGAACCGGTTCCAGACGATGGTGGTCAAGGTCCGCTGGTTCTACCATCCCGAAGAGACGGTCGGCTGTCCGGAGAAACTGCCGTACCCGGTAAGGTTGTCTTGGTGTCACACAATCGTTCGCTGATTGTGTTTCTATTGATTATCTATATCATCACACGAGTTAGTATAAATTAAATAGTAGTCTGTGCAATGTTTTTGTTACCTCACACAGTAGGAGTTAAACTTAAATATTAGTTCAAGCGACAGTTGGGTTACAAACGCCTTTAGGCCACGAGTAAGACGCAACGGCTCAAAGGCTGAATATAACTGTTGCATCACTACTTTGTCTACGACCAGCAATGTACAACAAAACTCATCCATTTCAACTCATGATGGAGTAATTTAGGAATAGAAGGATAGGCAGCTAGCTTACCTTTGAAAGAGTCCAGGCAGGCCATAGAACACATTAAGTAAAACACAATAAATCACAAAATTTTGCACCACTAGGGACTTGGTCAGGTGAAGCAAAGAAAGTTGTACAATGGCTGTAGAACTGTTCCTCGTGATAAAATACTGTGACTTTTTGGACATAGTGATATAATAGTGTAATATATTAGGGCCTGGTGATGAATTACTGTAATATTTTAGGGCCTAATAATAAAATACTGTAACATATCAGGGCCTAGTGATAAAGTACTAATGGCGAACACTGTTTTTCGCAGGGGGCGTTGTTTGAGTCACCTCACACCGACGAGAACGACGTGCAGACCATCTCCCACCGCTGCGAAGTGTTGCGGCTGCCGGACTACCGGCGGCGACTGGCGCTGGAGCCACATCGTCTCGCCGCCGTTTACGACTGCAACGACGTCTACTACCTGGCCGGCCACTACAACCCGACCGACCTCTCGCTCAAGTTCGAGCCGGGCGTCGCTTAAAGTCTCGGACGGAGGAGAGTCTGTCGGGGAGATGAAAAATGGGCATGCTTCTGTTGTTTCGATCGGAGAGTTTTTCTTTCCGGTAACTCGACTTGTAAAGTCCCTCTAGGATGTGGGGGCGTGATTTCAAGGAGGTAATATAAGTAAGATTTGACCTGATGGATGACGTAAAAGCGTTCTCCCCTCACCTTGCAGTAGAATGTTTTTAGGCACTAAATCCAATACTTTGAACACAGAAAATCCACTTTTACTGATAGTGAGGAGACTAGGCTAAGGTGAAGTCACATGATGAAATTGGCCCCCACAGCTAACAGCAATACTTATTTATTTATTGCCCGTGTGATTGCTGGGAATAATTTGTTTCTTGCAATTCAACCATTAGTTAAAGTGTAATTTTTCTTTCCGACATTTTAAGATTCTCGCAGTTGTATTTTTTTTTTTTTTTTTGGGAATAACTGAATTGTGTTTTTTGTTGTAATTTCAAATTGACTGCTCTTCAACAATCGGAGAGGGGAGACATTTCGGCCCCTTGAATCACGGCTACACCGGGGATTGCGGGATACAAAGTGTACATAATCTATGTCTTAATTTAGCCGTAAAATGTAGGCTGCAGACCTCAGAGGGTGGTCTTAATGTTTGAGGTGAGAAATTCATTCGAAAACATTTACACAGTGGCACTCTGTGTCAACGTCGAGAAAACAGTCAGTTTTTTGTCTACGTCGGTTCAACCGAATGTAGTATGATTCCATGATACAATGTTATGTGGCATTCTCAACAAAACTGTTGTAGGCCAAAATTCAAGAGTCAGATAAAAAATCTTGTTTGGCGTCAAATCCCTCTCTAGACTCGGACGCGGCGGTGCTACTAAAATAACAAAACAAATGGAAACGATTCTGTGATTTTTAGAGGCTAAGAAATTGATCTTGACCACCCTTTTTGCTGTATATATCTGAATGTCTTCCTTGTAAGGTTTTAATTTCTATCCTTAGTATTTTCCATCTTCTTTCCTGTACAACTTTGGATTCTGCTAAAAAGTCGCTCACTGTAGGCTGTTAATTTCTGTTTTTAATTCATTTATATTTAACTTTAAGAAAAAAATTTTTGTAACCAAAACAATCTTAGGTTCGGAAAACCTGAGATTAAGTAGATTTTTCCATAAACATTGGCGACTTTTCAGAAGAATCGGCAATTACTTAGTAGAAAACTGTGTAGAAAGTTTCCCGTCTTTACTTCAACTGTCGAACAAACCGAATTGGCCATATGGTCTAACCTGTTGACCATTTTTGTTTGTTTGTTTGTTTGTTTCTGATTCTTGATCCTTGTTTCATATATCGTTATTAATGTACCTGTGCTATGTTCTGTTTGTTTCGTTATCTGTCTTAAGTATTTTATGTGATTGTTATGTAATATATATACATATATTTTCTGTATACGACCTCTTTGTAAGTGTTCACTGTATTTTCGTGGTAAGATGAGTGTAGGAGGGGTCCTCGGTGACTTATAGCAGTGCCTAATTTTTTCTTATTAATTTTGTATTTTTATACCGAGGAATAGTGTACATTTTTTGCAAGCTAAGGTAAAGTACAATTAAGGTACCATTAAGAAAAAAAAACAGTCAACAGTTTTTGTTTATACATTTTTTTCAGTCATTCCTTATTAAAATATTTGGTAATTTGAAAATATTTTGAAGGAAAGAGGAGGAAGCAATAATTCTGTAAGAGGAAAGTTTATAATATTAATTTATTGCCTCGTGATAGTTGACAGTGGACTTGTTTGTTACGTTTTACCGAGTTTAAGTTGCACACACCGATATGTAAAATACAGTAAGTAGGACATTCTTTTATACATTCTATACTTTTCCACTATGTGAAAGGCCATATTCAATGTTTTTTAATAAGGGTTCTGTGTTATGTTTGTTGAGGTTATGTTTTCATATTCTGTATATTTATGTCTGTACTCACCCAATGTTGTACTTTAGTATTATAAAAATCAATCGCTTTAATTAATTTAGTTGTATATATAGTGTCGATAACGTACTTAAATAACCACTCTGATTTGTATCCATTTTTTATTAAAAAAAGCTTTAAATTTGGCAGGGAATTTGTTTTCTAAATTGTTTAAAAGCACTAAAGCTAACTTTGTGTGAAAATCATTTTATAGTATTGTTTCTTTATGAGATTCTTATTTCCAACTCACCCCTTGTAAAATTACGTTTTCAGTTCGGTTTTGTAAAATAAAATTGTATAATCTTGTTATGATACTTTTTGTAAATAACGATTCAGATGTGTATTTTTAAAAAAGCTTGGGCAAATATTTTTCATGAGATCTAAATGTCTATTTTCAAACTTAGATAGCACCCGCCCTGAGTAGCGTTAGAGTATGGATAACAGTTACGACAGTATAGCTGTCTCAGGTTAGTCGCTTAGGTTAGCCGTTCTCTCGGAGTATCGGATACGCTTATGAGTATATTTAAGTGAGAAGTTCAGCGAACCCGCTGCAAGTGTCAGAAACAAGAATATTTTTCCATAAGGTAAAAATGTTACATGAACAAAAAATTTAAAATATTGTAAAGTGAAAAATATTTTTGTTTTGAGAGAATAAAATCAAAAGGTGCTATTGAAAGAGTTGTCATTTTTTATCCTTTTAGGTTACCCAGAAATCCATATACAGTTCTTGGAGTTTTGAGACAAGAACTGTATATGGATTAATGACGTTATTAACTGCGTGGCGTCATTAACTGCGTGACGTCATTAACTACTTGACGACATTAACTACATGACGTCATCAAATACTTGACGTCATCAACTACTTGACGTCATTAACTACTTGACGTCAATAACTACTTTACGTCATTAACTAATTAATGTCATTAAATACGTGACATCATTAACTACTTAACGTCAATAAGTACGTGGCGTCATTAAGTACGTGACGCTATTAACAACTTGACGTCATTAAGTTCTTGACGTCGTTAAGTATGTGACGTCATTAACTACTAGCCGTTATTAACTGCGTGACGTCATTAACTACTTGACTCATTACCTACTTGACGTAATTAAGTACGTGACGTTATTAACTACTTGACGTCATTAAGTACGTGACGTCATTAACTTTTAGCCGTCATTAACTGCGTGACGTCATTAAACCGTCATTAACTGCGAGACGTCATTAACTACTTAACGTCATTAACTAATTAACGTCATTAAGTACGTGACGTCATTAACTACCTGACGTCATTAACTACTTAACGTCATTAACTGCTTGACTCATTAAGTAATTTTCGTTTTTAACTACTTAACGTAATTAACTACTAGACGTCATTAACTGCGTGACGTCATTAACTACTTGACTTATTAACTACTTGACGTCATTAACTACTTGACGTCATTAACTACTTGACTCATTAACTACCTGACGTCATTAACTACTTGACGTCATTAACAACTTAACATCATTAACTACTTTACGTCAATACCTACTTCTCGTCATTAACTACTTGCAGTCATTAATTACGTGACGTCATTAAGTACGTGACGTAATTAACTACGTGACGTAATTAAGTACGTGACGTTATTAACTACTTGACGTCATTAAGTACGTGACGTCATTAACTTTTAGCTGTCATTAACTGCGTGACGTCATTAATCCGTCATTAACTGCGTGACGTCATTAACTACTTAACGTCATTAACTAATTAACGTCATTAACTACGTGACGTCATTAAATACCTGACGTCATTAACTACTTAACGTCATGAACTGCTTGACGTCATTAACTACTTGATGTCATTAAGTACGTGACGTCATTAACTACTTAAAGTCATTACTACTTGACGTCATTAATTACGTGACGTCATTAACTGCGTGACGTCATTAACTGCGTGACGTCATTAACTATTTGACGTCATTAACTATTTGACGTCATTAAATACTTAAAGTCATTTCTACTTGACGTCAATAACTACTTAACGTCATTAACTGCGTGACGTCATTAACTACTTGACGTCATTAAGTACGTGACGTTATTAACTACTTGACGTCATTAACTACTTAACATCATTAACTACTTAACCTCATTAATTAATGACGTCACGTAGTTACGTGACACCATTAACTGCTTGACGTCATTAAAAACTTGACGTCAATAACTACTTAACGTCATTAACTACTTTCCGTCATTAACTACTTGACGTCATTAACTACTTGATGTCATTAAGTACGTGACGTCATTAACTACTTAAAGTCATTACTACTTGACGTCATTAACTACTGGACGTCATTAACTGCGTGACGTCATTAACTGCGCGACGTCATTAACTACTTGACGTCATTAACTACTTGACGTCATTAACTATTTGACGTCATTAACTACTTGACGTCATCAACTACTACCTGTCATTAATTACGTGACGTCATTAACTACTACACGTAATTAAGTGCGTGACGTCATTAACTACTACACGTAATTAACTACGTGACGTCATTAACTACTACACGTCATTAACTGCGTGACGGCATTAAGTACGTGACGTCATTAACTACTTGACGTCATTAATTACTTGACTCATTAACTACTTGACGTAATAAATTACGTGACGTAATTAATTACTTGACGTCATTAACTACTTGACGTCATTAACTACTTGATGTCATTAAGTACGTGACGTCATAACTACTTAAAGTCATTACTACATGACGTCATTAATTACGTGACGTCATTAACTGCGTGACGTCATTAACTGCGTGACGTCATTAACTACTTAACGTCATTAACTACTTGACGTCATTAAGTACGTGACGTCATTAACTACTTGACGTCATTAACTACTTAAAGTCATTACTACTTGACGTCATTAATTACGTGACGTCATTAACTGCGTGACGTCATTAACTGCGTGACGTCATTAACTACTTAACGTCATTAACTACTTGACGTAATTAAGTACGTGACGTCATTAACTACTTGACGTCATTAACTACTTGACCTCATTAACTACTTGACGTAATAAATTACGTGACGTAATTAATTACTTGACGTCATTAACTGCGTGACGTCATTAACTACTTAACGTCATTAACTACTTGACGTAATTAAGTACGTGACGTCATTAACTACTTGACGTCATTAACTATTTGGCGTCATTAACTATTTGACGTCATTAAATACTTAAAGTCATTTCTACTTGACGTCAATAACTACTTGACGTCATTAAGTACGTGACGTTATTAACTACTTGACGTCATTAACTACTTAACATCATTAACTACTTAACGTCATTAATTAATGACGTCACGTAGTTACGTGACATCATTAACTACTTAACGTCATTAATTAATGACGTCACGTAGTTACGTGACACCATTAACTGCTTGACGTCATTAAAAACTTGACGTCAATAACTACTTAACGTCATTAACTACTTTCCGTCATTAACTACTTGACGTCATTAACTACTTGATGTCATTAATTACTTGACGTCATTAACTACTTGACGTCATTAACTACTTGATGTCATTAAGTACGTGACGTCATAACTACTTAAAGTCATTACTACATGACGTCATTAATTACGTGACGTCATTAACTGCGTGACGTCATTAACTGCGTGACGTCATTAACTACTTAACGTCATTAACTACTTGACGTCATTAAGTACGTGACGTCATTAACTACTTGACGTCATTAACTACTTAACATCATTAACTACTTAACGTCATTAATTAATGACGTCACGTAGTTACGTGACACCATTAACTGCTTGACGTCATTAAAAACTTGACGTCAATAACTACTTAACGTCATTAACTACTTTCCGTCATTAACTACTTGACGTCATTAACTACTTGATGTCATTAAGTACGTGACGTCATTAACTACTTAAAGTCATTACTACTTGACGTCATTAATTACGTGACGTCATTAACTGCGTGACGTCATTAACTGCGTGACGTCATTAACTACTTAACGTCATTAACTACTTGACGTCATTAAGAACGTGACGTCATTAACTACTTGACGTCATTAACTACTTGACCTCATTAACTACTTGACGTAATTAAGTACGTGACGTAATTAATTACTTGACGTCATTAACTGCGTGACGTCATTAACTACTTAACGTCATTAACTACTTGACGTAATTAAGTACGTGACGTCATTAACTACTTTCCGTCATTAAGTACTTGACGTCATTAACTACTTGATGTCATTAAGTACGTGACGTCATTAACTACTTTAAGTCATTACTACTTGACGTCATTAACTACTTGACGTCATTAACTATTTGACGTCATTAACTATTTGACGTCATTAACTACTTAACGTCATTAACTACTTGACTGATTAACTACTTGACGTAATTAAGTACGTGACGTTATTAACTACTTGACGTCATTAACTACTTGACGTATTTAAGTACGTTACGTCATTAACTACTTAACGTCATTAACTACTCTACGTTATTAACTACTTAACGTCATTAACTACTTGACGTCATTAAGTACGTGACGTCATTACCTACTTGACTTCGTTAAGTACGTGACGTCATTAACTACTTAGTTTCATTAACTACTTGACGTCATTAACTGCATGACGTCATTTACTACTAAACGTCATTAACTGTGTGACGTCATTAACTGCGCGACGTCATTAACTACTTGACGTCATTAACTACTTTCCGTTATTAATTACATTACGTCATTACCTACTTGACTTCGTTAAGTACGTGACGTCATTAACTACTTAACGTCATTAACTACTTGACGTCATTAACTATTTGACGTCATTAACTACTTGGTGTCAATGACTACTTAACGTCATTAACTACTTGTCGTCATTAACTACTTGACGTCAGTGACTACTTAACATCATTAACTACTTGACGCCATAAACTGCGTCATTAACTACTTGACGTCATTAACTACTTGACGTCATTAAGTACGTGACGTTATTAACTGCATGACGTCATTTACTACTAAACGTCATTAACTGCGTGACGTCATTAACTGCGCGACGTCATTAACTACTTGACGTCATTAAGTACGTGACGTCATTAACTACTTGATGTCATTAAGTACGTGACGTCATTAACTACTTAAAGTCATTTCTACTTGACGTCACTAACTACTTAACGTCATTAACTACTTACCGTCATGAACTGCGTGACGTCATCAAGTACGTTACGTCATTAACTACTTAACGTCATTAATTATTGACGTCAAGTAATTCCGTGACATCATTAACTGCTTAACATCATTAACTACTTAACGTCATTAACTACTTGACGTCATCAACTACTTGTCTGCAGTGTAAAATCCCGTTAAGTATAATGGGCCACGTCATTCGACCCGGACTATTTGTGTGGAAACTGATTCTCGATTCGGAATCGCTCGGGTCAGTAGCATATAGCCGACATACATTCCCCGAGTGGCCCGGTCGATTGAATGCTGTGTAGGTGATTAACATTAAGTGTTACGGGCCACGTCATTAGGCTCGGACTATATGTTGAAAACTCAACAATCCACCTAAGTATCCCACTATTACTTTCTGAATAGAGTCAGTAGCATAAATTATATAGTCAACATACAGTCCAACAGTGGCCCGACCCGATGCTGTAATCGACATTATGTCTTATGGGCCACGTCATTCGACTCGGACTGTTTGCGGCAAAATCCGACGGTATATAAAAACCCTGTTCGGTGAAAACAGGTGTTCGGTGATCCTGTCTGAACTCGCCAAAATCAATCACAACTGTGACGTTTTTGTTTTTTTTTTCTCCGGGAAAATATCGATACTTCGATGTATCCGAGGTATCGATAGTGAAACGCGTGAAAATTGTTAAAAATTCGAATTTCTCAAAAACTACATATACGATTTCAATGAAATTTTTATGGCCTATAGTGCTTAACGAGACAAACAAAACGCGACCACCCGCGTGTCTCTACGACTTACGGTTCACAAGGTATAGCGTTATAAAGCTTGAAAAATATTCCTTTTTCGCCGGCTTCTAGCGCCTAAACGGGCAGTCGGATCGTAAAATAAAGGCCACTCGGTCGGTTTCAAATTTAATTCTCTACAACTTCACTCCTTTGACATTTTTCGCTATCTCGACTCCTTCACCCTCAAATCGGCGTCTGAATAAAAGTCTGCATGACAGTTGGTTCACAAACGTCCAGGGCCGCACTAAAAAAATACTTTCTCAAAGTAGAAATTATTAAAAATTCGGATTTCTCAAGAACGGCTCGTACGATTTCAATGAAATTTTTATGGCTTATAGTGCTTAACAAGACAAGAAAAACAACATCACCCGCGTGTCTCTACGACTTACGGTTCAGATGTTAGAACCTGGACATTTTGAACCAGCTGTTATTAATTTTACAATTTTCGAATTCAAATTGAAAAATCGTTATTGTTATGAACAAATACATGTATTGACAATATCAGAAAACCGAACACGGTCCTTAGTCAAATAATAATAACAGTTTTGAACGCCCCGCTACGAATAATCTCATCTACGTGTAATAAATAAGGGGAAAATCCTAGGCCTAGATAAATCATTGGTTGACGGCGAAAATTAAGTCTTAAGTCTTCACATTAGGTCTTAAGGGCCAAGTAATTCGACTCGGACTTGCTTCTTTTCTTTTATTGTCGCTCCGTTACGCTAGTCATCGACTAGTACCAAAAAATCGGTAAATCCTAGGCCTACTTGATATAGTATAGCCTGGACGTTTTGAAATCACGTTTTGAAACGGTCCCCCCAGTATCCAATTCCTTTTATGACTTTAAGTATCAACTAGGCCTAGCTATTTCATAAATCACCTTAACCTGAACGTTTATTAACCACCTGCTATTGATTTGTCATAACTTTCAACGCTCGTGACTTGACTTGCTTGTCTCAAGTCTTGAGTTTTAAAGGCCACAATATTCGACTCGGACTGTTCGGTCCTTGTTTCAGTTCATTACACTAGATTACATCATTGCCTACATACCATCAACTAAAAACGTTAGCTAACCACAAGTTGTAAATGCTCGTCTCAATGTTAATAACCCAATGCTGATATTAACATTGAGTCTTATGGGCCAAGTTATTCGACTCGGACTGTTCAGTCCTTGTTGCAGTTCCAGTTCCCCTTCCCAGTTCCTTTCCTTAGCTAACCACAAGTTGCAATACTCGTCTCAATTCTAATAACCCAATGCTGTTATTAACATTAAGTCTCATGGGCCAAGCAATTCGACTCGGACTGTTCGTGGTCCAGTTCCCCTTCCCGGTTCCTTTTGTATGGTCCAAGTTATTCTAATCGGACTGTTCGGTCCTTGTTTCAGTAATATCACCCCTTCCCGGTTCCTTTTGTATGGGCCAAGTAATTCGACTCGGACTGTTCGGACCATTAACCCTTCCCGGTTCCTTTAGTATGGTCCAAGTTATTCTAATCGGACTGTTCGGTCCTTGTTTCAGTAATATCACCCCTTCCCGGTTCCTTTTGTATGGGCCAAGTAATTCGACTCGGACTGTTCGGTCCTTGTTGCAGTTCCAGTTCCCCTTTCCCTTCCCCTTCCCAGTTCCTTTTAAAGTTCCTTTTTAAGTTGCAGTGCTCGTCTCGCAGTGCTCGGGAATACCATAGGGTAAACTATTAAACTCATTCTCCGTACTGAGAATCCAATTTTGAAATTAACGATTTAACGTATATCCCTTCACTGGACAGGCCGTTTTTACCTGGCAGCTCCTTCCTAACACCTGTCTCCGAAGAACAAGGCCTCTGGTTAACATCTTAAATCGCTAAAAGTTGTTTTATTTCGTCCTACTTTAAAATCTTTAGAACAGTTCAACTTTTCTCTAAAAATTCGATACTAGCGACCATCTGTTAACAAATTCAACTACCTGGTCATAATACCCCGATTCCCCGTGTTCCCCGACAAGCGCTAGTGTTGCGGTTGTTATGATGTAGTTGGCGGCTTCACCGACAGAAAGCGTTACTGATTTGTTCTCGATAGTGGCGCCCAATCGCCGGAATGGACAATTATAAAACTACTGGGACACTGATTTTCATACAGTACCGTTCTCAATGCTGTTATATCGGATCGGCGAATTTAAAAACTTCTATATCCTGCTTGTTTCTTAACATATCTCGATAGACCTTGGTATTTGGATCATTGCCGTTCAAAACCACCCGATTTTAAAATACCTGTTGCAGCAAACCTGCATACTCACTCCCCATGTTATAGCGGCTCACCCCGCGATTATTATAAGAATAAATGCCATACAACTAAATGTGGTGTAGGTAATTAGCATTAAGTGTTATGGGCCATGTCATTCGACTTTTTGCTTACGACTAAGTTAAACGCACTGGAAAAGAAATATCAATAATGTCGGAACGAAAATATCGATATTATTTTAGCGATATATCGATACTATAACATCGATAGATTCTTTCGATATATCGATATTCGACTCTTGATTTCACATTTATGCTATTCTTATGTATAAAATTTGACTATGCTCATTTTTGGATATTTGTCTTAAAGGGAATAAGTTGCTGATTCAGAAAAATGATGAGCTGTTAATAACGGATGCTGGAAACCCGAAAACATTACTTCAAAAACTGCAGGGGATATATGTTGAAGATTGCAAAAATTACAGTAGAACGAAATTGCTTCTGGAACCATCCTTACTTTCTTACATCCTTACAACATAGCTTGCAAAAGTTAAAAAATTGTTCACTGCTTTAGGATGATAAATATAACATACAACAATACAAAACTGCTGAAATATCCTCATTACCAAAAAACATTATTAACTAGCCTGTATATAAAATAAATACAATTTTTTCTTTGACAGCCTATGACCCGAACCCACTTCAAACCTTGGGGAAAAGAAGACGAAGAAACTCGGGGGCCAGTTGTGACAGCCAGAGCAAAGAGAAGCCTGTGCAGGTAGGTCAAACCGTATATATTATCTATTACAAAATGGTGTAAAAGTATGGACTATTATCTCGTAAACAGAACATATTTCTCAAGGAGGAATGCTGATTATAAGGTTTAAATATTTAATGGTGTAAGGTTTAACAAACATAACTTCTTAGCATTCATTCAGTTTTGTCACTGATATATTTTGTTAGGTATTAACATTCTTAAAATGTCGATCCTTTTGCTGTTTAATTTTTTTATTATTTTTTATCAATTTCAAATAAGTGCTAAAATTTAAATTTTTCAGCCGATGGAAACCGTTACGGAGTTGGAAGCGGAGGAACAAGTGGCGGAACACGAAACAGCGCAGGAAATGGAACAAATGGAACAGCCGGAACAAACCGAGCAGGTCGTTCCGACCGAGGAACCACACTTGGAGGCTGTGGAACAAACTGCAACAGCACAACCGGTCGTGCAGCCTGAACACATTACCTTGAGCATTGAGGTGAGTTACTCACGATTTTTACATTTAATTTTGTTACCTCAGTGTTTTATTTTTTAAGAGAAACAGACTGATTTTTTAAGGATTTGTCCAACATTAAATTGTGGTGTCCAAATCAACCCTTTGGCTGCCAAGAAAAACCTTTGATTTTTACAAACTGCAATGAAAAACTCAACATTTCAGTTTTATACTGCCGAGATAAAACTGCTATGACAGTCTGAGAATTGCCACAATGATTTTGCAGCAAAAACTAATTAAAAAACCGAATAGTTAAATATTGCCGCAATCGATATATGGAATTCACTAATATTTGTAATGAGATGGATTCAAATGTTTTTTTGCAAATAATATATCTACGTTTTTTGGCCAGGCGGCGGAGCGGGAAAGGGAAAGGAGAAGATTGAAGAAGAAGCGTAAAGAAAAGCTGAGACGACTGGACAGCGAGAAGAAACATAGGCATAAGCATCGTGACTGTCTCAAGAGTCACAGGCATAAGCATAAGCACCGGCATCACAGGCATAAGCATAGGCATTCCAAGAATATAGGTGAGTCCGTGATATTCTTAATTGAAAAAGTCATACAATCACTTCTCATTAAGAAAACAGACAGTTTTACTAGAAAGTTAGTAAAAACTAGTTTATAAAATTATTTTTTACCCCTTGATGCCTTTAAGCTAGTCTTTGATGTTCAACAGAGTAAAGTTTACGTACGAGGCGCTTAATGATAATTACACTTCATAATACTGAAACCTAAATCGTAGTGAAGACTATCAACTTTTTACACCATTAGTTCAGTTTTTTAAATTTTGTAAATAATCTGTATATCATCCTATTGCAATTTGGCTCTTTTAAGAGAAAAACCTCAACTCAGTTGATGCTAAGATCCAAAACTTGATGTCACGTGTCGAAGATGATGGGACGAAATTAGTAAAACGGTGGTATTACTCTTTCAGTGTCTGTGATCGGCGAGAATGCTAGCGTCGAAGAGAAGAAGCCGCTGACTCTGGTCGTCCACACGAAACCCGCGACGGACGGCGGCGGCGGCCCACCGATAGTGTCCACCATCAAGATAAAGGTACTTGCTTTGTGATTTGTAGCACGGATTGGTTTGCAAATAGCAGGTATTTAACATAAGTCTTTAATCCTTTTTCGTTCATAGATGAACGTGTTTCAGCCTTAGGCCATCTTGGCAACCCCGAGATTGTACACTGAATTAACATAATAATCTACGCTGCTTAGGTCTTAAATCAAGCTGGGTCAAGTTTTGAAAATAACATGAACAAATAACATTTAATGCGGATACGTACGAAAACGTCAAAACAGTTTTAAAACAATGTGTGCACATATTTGGGATTAGGCATTGAACTGTGGTCGAATCAACTCCATGTTTTCCCCCTGTGTAAAATAATATGTAAAATAACCGAGTTTTGTTTCCCAAGTAGCATGATAGGAGACATTGACTTTCATACACGCAGATCAGGTGTGCCGCGCCAGGAGTTAGCTGTCATCTGTCGCGAGTAGGGCCTAAAATGTTTTACGGCACAGGGTTTTCACTGTTGTTCATGCTTTTAAATTCTGCGTATCACAGTACACCCTACATTGCGCCGTAAAAACATTGTAGGGTCAACTTGCTAGGTAATTAACGTCTGTGACTAAAATTTTATTTTGATTTACTTCTGTATCTCAAATTTTGCTCAAACTAACTCTGTAAGTCAAAAGTAAGAATTATTTCTGTAACAAACTATGCTTAAGTCAAACTTTACGTAACTAAAAAGATGAAATCATAGTTCTGTGACATTTTGAGTCGGCAAGAGTCGACTATATAACATTATCTGCAACATTGACTGCGAAATAATGTATAACCTAACCGTCGTGTTGTCCACAGAAGGACAAGAAGCGGCCGCGCGCCCCGGACGCCGCGTCGGCGCGCAGCCACAGCAAGATGGCGGCGTTCCTGCCCGCGCGGCAGCTGTGGGGTTGGAGTGGTCGGCCGTACAAGCGGCCCGGCGCCAGGGGCCGCGCGCGCAAGGAGTTCTACAAGACGATACAGCGCGGCCGCGAGACCATCTCGGTGAGTGTGACATGAGTAACGGGGTCTTCTAGCCTAGTTATAACCTGTCGTCAATGGCTGACACAATCAACCAATTACTCAATACACAGTGAAGGTGTTAATTGTTTAATATTGTCTGATGTGTGTTCTGATGTGTGTCATTTATTGGGGACTTTATTTTATTCCTCTCCAAAGGTTGGACTTACCTAACTTAACCTAGCCTACTTATCCTAACCTAGGTTGAAACCCTCTGATTCTACACATAGTTAAGTGCGACACGTGTCGCATTACTCCAAAGGTAATTTGACGCGTGTCCTCTCCTAAGGTCGGACTTAACCTGAACAAACTACCTATCCTAAGCTCTGATCCTTTACTCGGTAACATCTGATCTGTGTCCCAGGTCGGGGACTGCGCGGTGTTCCTCTCGACGGGGCGGCCGGACAGGCCGTACATAGGCCGGATCGAGGCCATGTGGGAGAACCGGTTCCAGACGATGGTGGTCAAGGTCCGCTGGTTCTACCATCCCGAAGAGACGGTCGGCTGTCCGGAGAAACTGCCGTACCCGGTAAGGTTGTCTTGGTGTCACACAATCGTTCGCTGATTGTGTTTCTATTGATTATCTATATCATCACACGAGTTAGTATAAATTAAATAGTAGTCTGTGCAATGTTTTTGTTACCTCACACAGTAGGAGTTAAACTTAAATATTAGTTCAAGCGACAGTTGGGTTACAAACGCCTTTAGGCCACGAGTAAGACGCAACGGCTCAAAGGCTGAATATAACTGTTGCATCACTACTTTGTCTACGACCAGCAATGTACAACAAAACTCATCCATTTCAACTCATGATGGAGTAATTTAGGAATAGAAGGATAGGCAGCTAGCTTACCTTTGAAAGAGTCCAGGCAGGCCATAGAACACATTAAGTAAAACACAATAAATCACAAAATTTTGCACCACTAGGGACTTGGTCAGGTGAAGCAAAGAAAGTTGTACAATGGCTGTAGAACTGTTCCTCGTGATAAAATACTGTGACTTTTTGGACATAGTGATATAATAGTGTAATATATTAGGGCCTGGTGATGAATTACTGTAATATTTTAGGGCCTAATAATAAAATACTGTAACATATCAGGGCCTAGTGATAAAGTACTAATGGCGAACACTGTTTTTCGCAGGGGGCGTTGTTTGAGTCACCTCACACCGACGAGAACGACGTGCAGACCATCTCCCACCGCTGCGAAGTGTTGCGGCTGCCGGACTACCGGCGGCGACTGGCGCTGGAGCCACATCGTCTCGCCGCCGTTTACGACTGCAACGACGTCTACTACCTGGCCGGCCACTACAACCCGACCGACCTCTCGCTCAAGTTCGAGCCGGGCGTCGCTTAAAGTCTCGGACGGAGGAGAGTCTGTCGGGGAGATGAAAAATGGGCATGCTTCTGTTGTTTCGATCGGAGAGTTTTTCTTTCCGGTAACTCGACTTGTAAAGTCCCTCTAGGATGTGGGGGCGTGATTTCAAGGAGGTAATATAAGTAAGATTTGACCTGATGGATGACGTAAAAGCGTTCTCCCCTCACCTTGCAGTAGAATGTTTTTAGGCACTAAATCCAATACTTTGAACACAGAAAATCCACTTTTACTGATAGTGAGGAGACTAGGCTAAGGTGAAGTCACATGATGAAATTGGCCCCCACAGCTAACAGCAATACTTATTTATTTATTGCCCGTGTGATTGCTGGGAATAATTTGTTTCTTGCAATTCAACCATTAGTTAAAGTGTAATTTTTCTTTCCGACATTTTAAGATTCTCGCAGTTGTATTTTTTTTTTTTTTTGGGAATAACTGAATTGTGTTTTTTGTTGTAATTTCAAATTGACTGCTCTTCAACAATCGGAGAGGGGAGACATTTCGGCCCCTTGAATCACGGCTACACCGGGGATTGCGGGATACAAAGTGTACATAATCTATGTCTTAATTTAGCCGTAAAATGTAGGCTGCAGACCTCAGAGGGTGGTCTTAATGTTTGAGGTGAGAAATTCATTCGAAAACATTTACACAGTGGCACTCTGTGTCAACGTCGAGAAAACAGTCAGTTTTTTGTCTACGTCGGTTCAACCGAATGTAGTATGATTCCATGATACAATGTTATGTGGCATTCTCAACAAAACTGTTGTAGGCCAAAATTCAAGAGTCAGATAAAAAATCTTGTTTGGCGTCAAATCCCTCTCTAGACTCGGACGCGGCGGTGCTACTAAAATAACAAAACAAATGGAAACGATTCTGTGATTTTTAGAGGCTAAGAAATTGATCTTGACCACCCTTTTTGCTGTATATATCTGAATGTCTTCCTTGTAAGGTTTTAATTTCTATCCTTAGTATTTTCCATCTTCTTTCCTGTACAACTTTGGATTCTGCTAAAAAGTCGCTCACTGTAGGCTGTTAATTTCTGTTTTTAATTCATTTATATTTAACTTTAAGAAAAAAATTTTTGTAACCAAAACAATCTTAGGTTCGGAAAACCTGAGATTAAGTAGATTTTTCCATAAACATTGGCGACTTTTCAGAAGAATCGGCAATTACTTAGTAGAAAACTGTGTAGAAAGTTTCCCGTCTTTACTTCAACTGTCGAACAAACCGAATTGGCCATATGGTCTAACCTGTTGACCATTTTTGTTTGTTTGTTTGTTTGTTTCTGATTCTTGATCCTTGTTTCATATATCGTTATTAATGTACCTGTGCTATGTTCTGTTTGTTTCGTTATCTGTCTTAAGTATTTTATGTGATTGTTATGTAATATATATACATATATTTTCTGTATACGACCTCTTTGTAAGTGTTCACTGTATTTTCGTGGTAAGATGAGTGTAGGAGGGGTCCTCGGTGACTTATAGCAGTGCCTAATTTTTTCTTATTAATTTTGTATTTTTATACCGAGGAATAGTGTACATTTTTTGCAAGCTAAGGTAAAGTACAATTAAGGTACCATTAAGAAAAAAAAACAGTCAACAGTTTTTGTTTATACATTTTTTTCAGTCATTCCTTATTAAAATATTTGGTAATTTGAAAATATTTTGAAGGAAAGAGGAGGAAGCAATAATTCTGTAAGAGGAAAGTTTATAATATTAATTTATTGCCTCGTGATAGTTGACAGTGGACTTGTTTGTTACGTTTTACCGAGTTTAAGTTGCACACACCGATATGTAAAATACAGTAAGTAGGACATTCTTTTATACATTCTATACTTTTCCACTATGTGAAAGGCCATATTCAATGTTTTTTAATAAGGGTTCTGTGTTATGTTTGTTGAGGTTATGTTTTCATATTCTGTATATTTATGTCTGTACTCACCCAATGTTGTACTTTAGTATTATAAAAATCAATCGCTTTAATTAATTTAGTTGTATATATAGTGTCGATAACGTACTTAAATAACCACTCTGATTTGTATCCATTTTTTATTAAAAAAAGCTTTAAATTTGGCAGGGAATTTGTTTTCTAAATTGTTTAAAAGCACTAAAGCTAACTTTGTGTGAAAATCATTTTATAGTATTGTTTCTTTATGAGATTCTTATTTCCAACTCACCCCTTGTAAAATTACGTTTTCAGTTCGGTTTTGTAAAATAAAATTGTATAATCTTGTTATGATACTTTTTGTAAATAACGATTCAGATGTGTATTTTTAAAAAAGCTTGGGCAAATATTTTTCATGAGATCTAAATGTCTATTTTCAAACTTAGATAGCACCCGCCCTGAGTAGCGTTAGAGTATGGATAACAGTTACGACAGTATAGCTGTCTCAGGTTAGTCGCTTAGGTTAGCCGTTCTCTCGGAGTATCGGATACGCTTATGAGTATATTTAAGTGAGAAGTTCAGCGAACCCGCTGCAAGTGTCAGAAACAAGAATATTTTTCCATAAGGTAAAAATGTTACATGAACAAAAAATTTAAAATATTGTAAAGTGAAAAATATTTTTGTTTTGAGAGAATAAAATCAAAAGGTGCTATTGAAAGAGTTGTCATTTTTTATCCTTTTAGGTTACCCAGAAATCCATATACAGTTCTTGGAGTTTTGAGACAAGAACTGTATATGGATTAATGACGTTATTAACTGCGTGGCGTCATTAACTGCGTGACGTCATTAACTACTTGACGACATTAACTACATGACGTCATCAAATACTTGACGTCATCAACTACTTGACGTCATTAACTACTTGACGTCAATAACTACTTTACGTCATTAACTAATTAATGTCATTAAATACGTGACATCATTAACTACTTAACGTCAATAAGTACGTGGCGTCATTAAGTACGTGACGCTATTAACAACTTGACGTCATTAAGTTCTTGACGTCGTTAAGTATGTGACGTCATTAACTACTAGCCGTTATTAACTGCGTGACGTCATTAACTACTTGACTCATTACCTACTTGACGTAATTAAGTACGTGACGTTATTAACTACTTGACGTCATTAAGTACGTGACGTCATTAACTTTTAGCCGTCATTAACTGCGTGACGTCATTAAACCGTCATTAACTGCGAGACGTCATTAACTACTTAACGTCATTAACTAATTAACGTCATTAAGTACGTGACGTCATTAACTACCTGACGTCATTAACTACTTAACGTCATTAACTGCTTGACTCATTAAGTAATTTTCGTTTTTAACTACTTAACGTAATTAACTACTAGACGTCATTAACTGCGTGACGTCATTAACTACTTGACTTATTAACTACTTGACGTCATTAACTACTTGACGTCATTAACTACTTGACTCATTAACTACCTGACGTCATTAACTACTTGACGTCATTAACAACTTAACATCATTAACTACTTTACGTCAATACCTACTTCTCGTCATTAACTACTTGCAGTCATTAATTACGTGACGTCATTAAGTACGTGACGTAATTAACTACGTGACGTAATTAAGTACGTGACGTTATTAACTACTTGACGTCATTAAGTACGTGACGTCATTAACTTTTAGCTGTCATTAACTGCGTGACGTCATTAATCCGTCATTAACTGCGTGACGTCATTAACTACTTAACGTCATTAACTAATTAACGTCATTAACTACGTGACGTCATTAAATACCTGACGTCATTAACTACTTAACGTCATGAACTGCTTGACGTCATTAACTACTTGATGTCATTAAGTACGTGACGTCATTAACTACTTAAAGTCATTACTACTTGACGTCATTAATTACGTGACGTCATTAACTGCGTGACGTCATTAACTGCGTGACGTCATTAACTATTTGACGTCATTAACTATTTGACGTCATTAAATACTTAAAGTCATTTCTACTTGACGTCAATAACTACTTAACGTCATTAACTGCGTGACGTCATTAACTACTTGACGTCATTAAGTACGTGACGTTATTAACTACTTGACGTCATTAACTACTTAACATCATTAACTACTTAACCTCATTAATTAATGACGTCACGTAGTTACGTGACACCATTAACTGCTTGACGTCATTAAAAACTTGACGTCAATAACTACTTAACGTCATTAACTACTTTCCGTCATTAACTACTTGACGTCATTAACTACTTGATGTCATTAAGTACGTGACGTCATTAACTACTTAAAGTCATTACTACTTGACGTCATTAACTACTGGACGTCATTAACTGCGTGACGTCATTAACTGCGCGACGTCATTAACTACTTGACGTCATTAACTACTTGACGTCATTAACTATTTGACGTCATTAACTACTTGACGTCATCAACTACTACCTGTCATTAATTACGTGACGTCATTAACTACTACACGTAATTAAGTGCGTGACGTCATTAACTACTACACGTAATTAACTACGTGACGTCATTAACTACTACACGTCATTAACTGCGTGACGGCATTAAGTACGTGACGTCATTAACTACTTGACGTCATTAATTACTTGACTCATTAACTACTTGACGTAATAAATTACGTGACGTAATTAATTACTTGACGTCATTAACTACTTGACGTCATTAACTACTTGATGTCATTAAGTACGTGACGTCATAACTACTTAAAGTCATTACTACATGACGTCATTAATTACGTGACGTCATTAACTGCGTGACGTCATTAACTGCGTGACGTCATTAACTACTTAACGTCATTAACTACTTGACGTCATTAAGTACGTGACGTCATTAACTACTTGACGTCATTAACTACTTAAAGTCATTACTACTTGACGTCATTAATTACGTGACGTCATTAACTGCGTGACGTCATTAACTGCGTGACGTCATTAACTACTTAACGTCATTAACTACTTGACGTAATTAAGTACGTGACGTCATTAACTACTTGACGTCATTAACTACTTGACCTCATTAACTACTTGACGTAATAAATTACGTGACGTAATTAATTACTTGACGTCATTAACTGCGTGACGTCATTAACTACTTAACGTCATTAACTACTTGACGTAATTAAGTACGTGACGTCATTAACTACTTGACGTCATTAACTATTTGGCGTCATTAACTATTTGACGTCATTAAATACTTAAAGTCATTTCTACTTGACGTCAATAACTACTTGACGTCATTAAGTACGTGACGTTATTAACTACTTGACGTCATTAACTACTTAACATCATTAACTACTTAACGTCATTAATTAATGACGTCACGTAGTTACGTGACATCATTAACTACTTAACGTCATTAATTAATGACGTCACGTAGTTACGTGACACCATTAACTGCTTGACGTCATTAAAAACTTGACGTCAATAACTACTTAACGTCATTAACTACTTTCCGTCATTAACTACTTGACGTCATTAACTACTTGATGTCATTAATTACTTGACGTCATTAACTACTTGACGTCATTAACTACTTGATGTCATTAAGTACGTGACGTCATAACTACTTAAAGTCATTACTACATGACGTCATTAATTACGTGACGTCATTAACTGCGTGACGTCATTAACTGCGTGACGTCATTAACTACTTAACGTCATTAACTACTTGACGTCATTAAGTACGTGACGTCATTAACTACTTGACGTCATTAACTACTTAACATCATTAACTACTTAACGTCATTAATTAATGACGTCACGTAGTTACGTGACACCATTAACTGCTTGACGTCATTAAAAACTTGACGTCAATAACTACTTAACGTCATTAACTACTTTCCGTCATTAACTACTTGACGTCATTAACTACTTGATGTCATTAAGTACGTGACGTCATTAACTACTTAAAGTCATTACTACTTGACGTCATTAATTACGTGACGTCATTAACTGCGTGACGTCATTAACTGCGTGACGTCATTAACTACTTAACGTCATTAACTACTTGACGTCATTAAGAACGTGACGTCATTAACTACTTGACGTCATTAACTACTTGACCTCATTAACTACTTGACGTAATTAAGTACGTGACGTAATTAATTACTTGACGTCATTAACTGCGTGACGTCATTAACTACTTAACGTCATTAACTACTTGACGTAATTAAGTACGTGACGTCATTAACTACTTTCCGTCATTAAGTACTTGACGTCATTAACTACTTGATGTCATTAAGTACGTGACGTCATTAACTACTTTAAGTCATTACTACTTGACGTCATTAACTACTTGACGTCATTAACTATTTGACGTCATTAACTATTTGACGTCATTAACTACTTAACGTCATTAACTACTTGACTGATTAACTACTTGACGTAATTAAGTACGTGACGTTATTAACTACTTGACGTCATTAACTACTTGACGTATTTAAGTACGTTACGTCATTAACTACTTAACGTCATTAACTACTCTACGTTATTAACTACTTAACGTCATTAACTACTTGACGTCATTAAGTACGTGACGTCATTACCTACTTGACTTCGTTAAGTACGTGACGTCATTAACTACTTAGTTTCATTAACTACTTGACGTCATTAACTGCATGACGTCATTTACTACTAAACGTCATTAACTGTGTGACGTCATTAACTGCGCGACGTCATTAACTACTTGACGTCATTAACTACTTTCCGTTATTAATTACATTACGTCATTACCTACTTGACTTCGTTAAGTACGTGACGTCATTAACTACTTAACGTCATTAACTACTTGACGTCATTAACTATTTGACGTCATTAACTACTTGGTGTCAATGACTACTTAACGTCATTAACTACTTGTCGTCATTAACTACTTGACGTCAGTGACTACTTAACATCATTAACTACTTGACGCCATAAACTGCGTCATTAACTACTTGACGTCATTAACTACTTGACGTCATTAAGTACGTGACGTTATTAACTGCATGACGTCATTTACTACTAAACGTCATTAACTGCGTGACGTCATTAACTGCGCGACGTCATTAACTACTTGACGTCATTAAGTACGTGACGTCATTAACTACTTGATGTCATTAAGTACGTGACGTCATTAACTACTTAAAGTCATTTCTACTTGACGTCACTAACTACTTAACGTCATTAACTACTTACCGTCATGAACTGCGTGACGTCATCAAGTACGTTACGTCATTAACTACTTAACGTCATTAATTATTGACGTCAAGTAATTCCGTGACATCATTAACTGCTTAACATCATTAACTACTTAACGTCATTAACTACTTGACGTCATCAACTACTTGTCTGCAGTGTAAAATCCCGTTAAGTATAATGGGCCACGTCATTCGACCCGGACTATTTGTGTGGAAACTGATTCTCGATTCGGAATCGCTCGGGTCAGTAGCATATAGCCGACATACATTCCCCGAGTGGCCCGGTCGATTGAATGCTGTGTAGGTGATTAACATTAAGTGTTACGGGCCACGTCATTAGGCTCGGACTATATGTTGAAAACTCAACAATCCACCTAAGTATCCCACTATTACTTTCTGAATAGAGTCAGTAGCATAAATTATATAGTCAACATACAGTCCAACAGTGGCCCGACCCGATGCTGTAATCGACATTATGTCTTATGGGCCACGTCATTCGACTCGGACTGTTTGCGGCAAAATCCGACGGTATATAAAAACCCTGTTCGGTGAAAACAGGTGTTCGGTGATCCTGTCTGAACTCGCCAAAATCAATCACAACTGTGACGTTTTTGTTTTTTTTTTCTCCGGGAAAATATCGATACTTCGATGTATCCGAGGTATCGATAGTGAAACGCGTGAAAATTGTTAAAAATTCGAATTTCTCAAAAACTACATATACGATTTCAATGAAATTTTTATGGCCTATAGTGCTTAACGAGACAAACAAAACGCGACCACCCGCGTGTCTCTACGACTTACGGTTCACAAGGTATAGCGTTATAAAGCTTGAAAAATATTCCTTTTTCGCCGGCTTCTAGCGCCTAAACGGGCAGTCGGATCGTAAAATAAAGGCCACTCGGTCGGTTTCAAATTTAATTCTCTACAACTTCACTCCTTTGACATTTTTCGCTATCTCGACTCCTTCACCCTCAAATCGGCGTCTGAATAAAAGTCTGCATGACAGTTGGTTCACAAACGTCCAGGGCCGCACTAAAAAAATACTTTCTCAAAGTAGAAATTATTAAAAATTCGGATTTCTCAAGAACGGCTCGTACGATTTCAATGAAATTTTTATGGCTTATAGTGCTTAACAAGACAAGAAAAACAACATCACCCGCGTGTCTCTACGACTTACGGTTCAGATGTTAGAACCTGGACGTTTTGAACCAGCTGTTATTAATTTTACAATTTTCGAATTCAAATTGAAAAATCGTTATTGTTATGAACAAATACATGTATTGACAATATCAGAAAACCGAACACGGTCCTTAGTCAAATAATAATAACAGTTTTGAACGCCCCGCTACGAATAATCTCATCTACGTGTAATAAATAAGGGGAAAATCCTAGGCCTAGATAAATCATTGGTTGACGGCGAAAATTAAGTCTTAAGTCTTCACATTAGGTCTTAAGGGCCAAGTAATTCGACTCGGACTTGCTTCTTTTCTTTTATTGTCGCTCCGTTACGCTAGTCATCGACTAGTACCAAAAAATCGGTAAATCCTAGGCCTACTTGATATAGTATAGCCTGGACGTTTTGAAATCACGTTTTGAAACGGTCCCCCCAGTATCCAATTCCTTTTATGACTTTAAGTATCAACTAGGCCTAGCTATTTCATAAATCACCTTAACCTGAACGTTTATTAACCACCTGCTATTGATTTGTCATAACTTTCAACGCTCGTGACTTGACTTGCTTGTCTCAAGTCTTGAGTTTTAAAGGCCACAATATTCGACTCGGACTGTTCGGTCCTTGTTTCAGTTCATTACACTAGATTACATCATTGCCTACATACCATCAACTAAAAACGTTAGCTAACCACAAGTTGTAAATGCTCGTCTCAATGTTAATAACCCAATGCTGATATTAACATTGAGTCTTATGGGCCAAGTTATTCGACTCGGACTGTTCAGTCCTTGTTGCAGTTCCAGTTCCCCTTCCCAGTTCCTTTCCTTAGCTAACCACAAGTTGCAATACTCGTCTCAATTCTAATAACCCAATGCTGTTATTAACATTAAGTCTCATGGGCCAAGCAATTCGACTCGGACTGTTCGTGGTCCAGTTCCCCTTCCCGGTTCCTTTTGTATGGTCCAAGTTATTCTAATCGGACTGTTCGGTCCTTGTTTCAGTAATATCACCCCTTCCCGGTTCCTTTTGTATGGGCCAAGTAATTCGACTCGGACTGTTCGGACCATTAACCCTTCCCGGTTCCTTTAGTATGGTCCAAGTTATTCTAATCGGACTGTTCGGTCCTTGTTTCAGTAATATCACCCCTTCCCGGTTCCTTTTGTATGGGCCAAGTAATTCGACTCGGACTGTTCGGTCCTTGTTGCAGTTCCAGTTCCCCTTTCCCTTCCCCTTCCCAGTTCCTTTTAAAGTTCCTTTTTAAGTTGCAGTGCTCGTCTCGCAGTGCTCGGGAATACCATAGGGTAAACTATTAAACTCATTCTCCGTACTGAGAATCCAATTTTGAAATTAACGATTTAACGTATATCCCTTCACTGGACAGGCCGTTTTTACCTGGCAGCTCCTTCCTAACACCTGTCTCCGAAGAACAAGGCCTCTGGTTAACATCTTAAATCGCTAAAAGTTGTTTTATTTCGTCCTACTTTAAAATCTTTAGAACAGTTCAACTTTTCTCTAAAAATTCGATACTAGCGACCATCTGTTAACAAATTCAACTACCTGGTCATAATACCCCGATTCCCCGTGTTCCCCGACAAGCGCTAGTGTTGCGGTTGTTATGATGTAGTTGGCGGCTTCACCGACAGAAAGCGTTACTGATTTGTTCTCGATAGTGGCGCCCAATCGCCGGAATGGACAATTATAAAACTACTGGGACACTGATTTTCATACAGTACCGTTCTCAATGCTGTTATATCGGATCGGCGAATTTAAAAACTTCTATATCCTGCTTGTTTCTTAACATATCTCGATAGACCTTGGTATTTGGATCATTGCCGTTCAAAACCACCCGATTTTAAAATACCTGTTGCAGCAAACCTGCATACTCACTCCCCATGTTATAGCGGCTCACCCCGCGATTATTATAAGAATAAATGCCATACAACTAAATGTGGTGTAGGTAATTAGCATTAAGTGTTATGGGCCATGTCATTCGACTTTTTGCTTACGACTAAGTTAAACGCACTGGAAAAGAAATATCAATAATGTCGGAACGAAAATATCGATATTATTTTAGCGATATATCGATACTATAACATCGATAGATTCTTTCGATATATCGATATTCGACTCTTGATTTCACATTTATGCTATTCTTATGTATAAAATTTGACTATGCTCATTTTTGGATATTTGTCTTAAAGGGAATAAGTTGCTGATTCAGAAAAATGATGAGCTGTTAATAACGGATGCTGGAAACCCGAAAACATTACTTCAAAAACTGCAGGGGATATATGTTGAAGATTGCAAAAATTACAGTAGAACGAAATTGCTTCTGGAACCATCCTTACTTTCTTACATCCTTACAACATAGCTTGCAAAAGTTAAAAAATTGTTCACTGCTTTAGGATGATAAATATAACATACAACAATACAAAACTGCTGAAATATCCTCATTACCAAAAAACATTATTAACTAGCCTGTATATAAAATAAATACAATTTTTTCTTTGACAGCCTATGACCCGAACCCACTTCAAACCTTGGGGAAAAGAAGACGAAGAAACTCGGGGGCCAGTTGTGACAGCCAGAGCAAAGAGAAGCCTGTGCAGGTAGGTCAAACTGTATATATTATCTATTACAAAATGGTGTAAAAGTATGGACTATTATCTCGTAAACAGAACATATTTCTCAAGGAGGAATGCTGATTATAAGGTTTAAATATTTAATGGTGTAAGGTTTAACAAACATAACTTCTTAGCATTCATTCAGTTTTGTCACAGATATATTTTGTTAGGAATTAACATTCTTAAAATGTCGATCCTTTTGCTGTTTAATTTTTTTATTATTTTTTATCAATTTCAAATAAGTGCTAAAATTAAAATTTTTCAGCCGATGGAAACCGTTACGGAGTTGGAAGCGGAGGAACAAGTGGCGGAACACGAAACAGCGCAGGAAATGGAACAAATGGAACAGCCGGAACAAACCGAGCAGGTCGTTCCGACCGAGGAACCACACTCGGAGGCTGTGGAACAAACTGCAACAGCACAACCGGTCGTGCAGCCTGAACACATTACCTTGAGCATTGAGGTGAGTTACTCACGATTTTTACATTTAATTTTGTTACCTCAGTGTTTTATTTTTTAAGAGAAACAGACTGATTTTTTAAGGATTTGTCCAACATTAAATTGTGGTGTCAAAATCAACCCTTTGGCTGCCAAGAAAAACCTTTGATTTTTACAAACTGCAATGAAAAACTCAACATTTCAGTTTTATACTGCCGAGATAAAACTGCTATGACAGTCTGAGAATTACCACAATGATTTTGCAGCAAAAACTAATTAAAAAACCGAATAGTTAAATATTGCCGCAATCGATATATGGAATTCACTAATATTTGTAATGAGATGGATTAAAATGTTTTTTTGCAAATAATATATCTACGTTTTTGGCCAGGCGGCGGAGCGGGAAAGGGAAAGGAGAAGATTGAAGAAGAAGCGTAAAGAAAAGCTGAGACGACTGGACAGCGAGAAGAAACATAGGCATAAGCATCGTAACTGTCTCAAGAGTCACAGGCATAAGCATAAGCACCGGCATCACAGGCATAAGCATAGGCATTCCAAGAATATAGGTGAGTCCGTGATATTCTTAATTGAAAAAAATCATACAATCACTTCTCATTAAGAAAACAGACAGTTTTAGTAGAAAGTTAGTAAAAACTAGTTTATAAAATTATTTTTTACCCCTTGATGCCTTTAGGCTAGTCTTTGATGTTCAACAGAGTAAAGTTTACGTACGAGGCGCTTAATGATAATTACACTTCATAATACTGAAACCTAAATCGTAGTGAAGACTATCAACTTTTTACACCATTAGTTCAGTTTTTTAAATTTTGTAAATAATCTGTATATTATCTTATTGCAATTTGGCTCTTTTAAGAGAAAAACCTCAACTCAGTTGATGCTAAGATCTAAAACTTGATGTCACCTGTCAAAGATGATGGGACGAAATTAGTAAAACGGTGGTATTACTCTTTCAGTGTCTGTGATCGGCGAGAACGCTAGCGTCGAAGAGAAGAAGCCGCTGACTCTGGTCGTCCACACGAAACCCGCGACGGACGGCGGCGGCGGCCCACCGATCGTGTCCACCATCAAGATAAAGGTACTTGCTTTGTGATTTGTAGCACGGATTGGTTTGCAAATAGCAGGTATTTAACATAAGTCTTTAATCCTTTTTCGTTCATAGATGAACGTGTTTCAGCCTTAGGCCATCTTGGCAACCCCGAGATTGTACACTGAATTAACATAATAATCTACGCTGCTTAGGTCTTCAAGCAAGCTGGGTCAAGTTTTGACAATAACATGAACAAATAACATTTAATGCGGATACGTACGAAAACGTCAAAACAGTTTTAAAACAATGTGTGCACATATTTGGGATTAGGCATTGAACTGTGGTCGAATCAACTCCATGTTTTCCCCCTGTGTAAAATAATATGTAAAATAACCGAGTTTTGTTTCCCAAGTAGCATGATAGGAGACATTGACTTTCATACACGCAGATCAGGTGTGCCGCGCCAGGAGTTAGCTGTCATCTGTCGCGAGTAGGGCCTAAAATGTTTTACGGCACAGGGTTTTCACTGTTGTTCATGCTTTTAAATTCTGCGTATCACAGTACACCCTACATTGCGCCGTAAAAACATTGTAGGGTCAACTTGCTAGGTAATTAACGTCTGTGACTAAAATTTTATTTTGATTTACTTCTGTATCTCAAATTTTGCTCAAACTAACTCTGTAAGTCAAAAGTAAGAATTATTTCTGTAACAAACTATGCTTAAGTCAAACTTTACGTAACTAAAAAGAGGAAATCATAGTTCTGTGACATTTTGAGTCGGCAAGAGTCGACCATATAACATTATCTGCAACATTGACTGCGAAATAATGTATAACCTAACCGTCGTGTTGTCCACAGAAGGACAAGAAGCGGCCGCGCGCCCCGGACGCCGCGTCGGCGCGCAGCCACAGCAAGATGGCGGCGTTCCTGCCCGCGCGGCAGCTGTGGGGTTGGAGTGGTCGGCCGTACAAGCGGCCCGGCGCCAGGGGCCGCGCGCGCAAGGAGTTCTACAAGACGATACAGCGCGGCCGCGAGACCATCTCGGTGAGTGTGACATGAGTAACGGGGTCTTCTAGCCTAGTTATAACCTGTCGTCAATGGCTGACACAATCAACCGATTACTCATTACACAGTGAAGGTGTTAATTGTTTAATATTGTCTGAGGTAATTTGACGTGTGTCCTCTCCTAAGGTCGGACTTAACCTGAACAAACTACCTATCCTAAGCTCTAATCCTTTACTCGGTAACATCTGATCTGTGTCCCAGGTCGGGGACTGCGCGGTGTTCCTCTCGACGGGGCGGCCGGACAGGCCGTACATAGGCCGGATCGAGGCCATGTGGGAGAACCGGTTCCAGACGATGGTGGTCAAGGTCCGCTGGTTCTACCATCCCGAAGAGACGGTCGGCTGTCCGGAGAAACTGCCGTACCCGGTAAGGTTGTCTTGGTGTCACACAATCGTTCGCTGATTGTGTTTCTATTGATTATCTATATCATCACACGAGTTAGTATAAATTAAATAGGAGTCTGTGCAATGTTTTTGTTACCTCACACAGTAGGAGTTAAACTTAAATATTAGTTCAAGCGACAGTTGGGTTACAAACGCCTTTAGGCCACGAGTAAGACGCAACGGCTCAAAGGCTGAATATAACTGTTGCATCACTACTTTGTCTACGACCAGCAATGTACAACAAAACTCATCCATTTTAACTCATGATGGAGTAATTTAGGAATAGAAGGATAGGCAGCTAGCTTACCTTTGAAAGAGTCCAGGCAGGCCATAGAACACATTAAGTAAAACACAATAAATCACAAAATTTTGCACCACTAGGGACTTGGTCAGGTGGAGCAAAGAAAGTTGTACAATGGCTGTAGACCTCGTGATAAAATACTGTGACTTTTTGGACATAGTGATATAACAGTGTAATATATTAGGGCCTGGTGATGAATTACTGTAATATTTTAGGGCCTAATAATAAAATACTGTAACATATCAGGGCCTAGTGATAAAGTACTAATGGCGAACACTGTTTTTCGCAGGGGGCGTTGTTCGAGTCGCCTCACACCGACGAGAACGACGTGCAGACCATCTCCCACCGCTGCGAAGTGTTGCGGCTGCCGGACTACCGGCGGCGACTGGCGCTGGAGCCGCATCGTCTCGCCGCCGTTTACGACTGCAACGACGTCTACTACCTGGCCGGCCACTACAACCCGACCGACCTCTCGCTCAAGTTCGAGCCGGGCGTCGCTTAAAGTCTCGGACGGAGGAGAGTCTGTCGGGGAGATGAAAAATGGGCATGCTTCTGTTGTTTCGATCGGAGAGTTTTTCTTTCCGGTAACTCGACTTGTAAAGTCCCTCTAGGATGTGGGGGCGTGATTTCAAGGAGGTAATATAAGTAAGATTTGACCTGATGGATGACGTAAAAGCGTTCTCCCCTCACCTTGCAGTAGAATGTTTTTAGGCACTAAATCCAATACTTTGAACACAGAAAATCCACTTTTACTGATAGTGAGGAGACTAGGCTAAGGTGAAGTCACATGATGAAATTGGCCCCCACAGCTAACAGCAATACTTATTTATTTATTTGCCCGTGTGATTGCTGGGAATAATTTGTTTCTTGCAATTCAACCATTAGTTAAAGTGTAATTTTTCTTTCCGACATTTTAAGATTCTCGCAGTTGTATTATTTTTTTTTGGGAATTACTGAATTGTGTTTTTTGTTGTAATTTCAAATTGACTGCTCTTCAACAATCGGAGAGGGGAGACATTTCGGCCCCTTGAATCACGGCTGCACCGGGGATTGCGGGATACAAAGTGTACATAGTCTATGTCTTAATTTAGCCGTAAAATGTAGGCTGCAGACCTCAGAGGGTGGTCTTAATGTTGGAGGTGAGAAATTCATTCGAAAACATTTACACAGTGGCACTCTGCGTCAACGTCGAGAAAACAGTCAGTTTTTTGTCTACGTCGGTTCAACCGAATGTAGTATGATTCCATGATACAATCTTATGTGGCATTCTCAACAAAACTGTTGTAGGCCAAAATTCAAGAGTCGGATAAAAAATCTCGTTTGGCTGTGTCAAATCCCTCTCTGGACTCGGACGCGGCGGTGCTACTGAAATAACAAAACAAATGGAAACGATTCTGTGATTTTTAGAGGCTAAGAAATTGATCTTGACCACCCTTTTTGCTGTATATATCTGAATGTCTTCCTTGTAAGGTTTTAATTTCTATCCTTAGTATTTTCCATCTTCTTTCCTGTACAACTTTGGATTCTGCTAAAAAGTCGCTCACTGTAGGCTGTTAATTTCTGTTTTTAATTCATTTATATTTAACTTTAAGAAAAAAACTTTTGTAACCAAAACAATCTTAGGTTCGGAAAACCTGAGATTAAGTAGATTTTTCCATAAACATTGGCGACTTTTCAGAAGAATCGGCAATTACTTGGTAGAAAACTGTGTAGAAAGTTTCCCGTCTTTACTTCAACTGTCGAACAAACCGAATTGGCCATATGGTCTAACCTGTTGACCATTTTTGTTTGTTTGTTTGTTTGTTTCTGATTCTTGATCCTTGTTTCATATATCGTTATTAATGTACCTGTGCTATGTTCTGTTTGTTTCGTTATCTGTCTTAAGTATTTTATGTGATTGTTATGTAATATATATACATATATTTTCTGTATACGACCTCTTTGTAAGTGTTCACTGTATTTTCGTGGTAAGATGAGTTTAGGAGGGGTCCTCGGTGACTTATAGCAGTGCCTAATTTGTTCTTATTAATTTTGTATTTTTATACCGAGGAATAGTGTAAATTTTTTGCAAGCTAAGGTAAAGTACAATTAAGGTACCATTAAGAAAAAAAAAACAGTCAACAGTTTTTGTTTATACATTTTTTTCAGTCATTCCTTATTAAAATATTTGGTAATTTGAAAATATTTTGAAGGAAAGAGGAGGAAGCAATAATTCTGTAAGAGGAAAGTTTATAATATTAATTTATTGCCTCGTGATAGTTGACAGTGGACTTGTTTGTTACGTTTTACCGAGTTTAAGTTGCACACACCGATATGTAAAATACAGTAAGTAGGACATTCTTTTATACATTCTATACTTTTCCACTATGTGAAAGGCCATATTCAATGTTTTTTAATAAGGGTTCTGTGTTATGTTTGTTGAGGTTATGTTTTCATATTCTGTATATTTATGTCTGTACTCACCCAATGTTGTACTTTAGTATTATAAAAATCAATCGCTTTAATTATTTTAGTTGTATATATAGTGTCGATAACGTACTTAAATAACCACTCTGATTTGTATCCATTTTTTATTAAAAAAAAGGTTTAAATTTGGCAGGGAATTTGTTTTCTAAATTGTTTAAAAGCACTAAAGCTAACTTTGTGTGAAAATCATTTTATAGTATTGTTTCTTTATGAGATTCTTATTTCCAACTCACCCCTTGTAAAATTACGTTTTCAGTTCGGTTTTGTAAAATAAAATTGTATAATCTTGTTATGATACTTTTTGTAAATAACGATTCAGATGTGTATTTTTTAAAAAAGCTTGGGCAAATATTTTTCATGAGATCTAAATGTCTATTTTCAAACTTAGATAGCACCCGCCCTGAGTAGCGTTAGAGTATGGATAACAGTTACGACAGTATAGCTGTCTCAGGTTAGTCGCTTAGGTTAGTCGTTCTCTCGGAGTATCGGATACGCTTATGAGTATATTTAAGTGAGAAGTTCAGCGAACCCGCTGCAAGTGTCAGAAACAAGAATATTTTTCCATAAGGTAAAAATGTTACATGAACAAAAAATTAAAAATATTGTAAAGTGAAAAATATTTTTGTTTTGAGAGAATAAAATCAAAAGGTGCTATTGAAAGTGTTGTCATTTTTTATCCTTTTAGGTTACCCAGAAATCCATATACGGTTCTTGGAGTTTTGAGACAAGCTAGACATTGTGATTTCGGTCTCAAGTTGACTGAACGAGAAAATAAGCACTAAGCATCAAGAGAGATGTTTTAGTTTATAAAAACTCGAGTAGGATTCCTTTCTCTTGACGTTGTATTTTTGAAAACCCTGGGTATCCCCTGAAAAAGAAGTATAAAAACAAAAAACAAACGTGAACAACAGAGTTGGTAGCCATTGACGCCAACTACCTGACGTCATTAACTACTTAACGTCATTAACTGCTTGACTCATTAAGTAATTTTCGTTTTTAACTACTTAACGTAATTAACTACTTGACGTCATTAATTACGTGACGTCATTAACTACTTGACTTATTAACTACTTGACGTCATTAACTACTTGACGTCATTAACTACTTGACTCATTAACTACCTGACGTCATTAACTACTTGACGTCATTAACAACTTAACGTCATTAACTACTTTACGTCAATGACTACTTCTCGTCATTAACTACTTGCCGTCATTAATTACGTGACGTCATTAAGTACGTGCCATCATTAAAATACTTGACGTCATTAACTACTTGACGTCAAAAACTACTTTACTTCATTATCTAATTAACGTAATTAAATACGTGACATCATTAACTACTTAACGTCATTAAGTACGTGGTGTCATTAAGTACGTGACGCTATTCACAACTTGACGTCATTAAGTTCTTGACGTCGTTAAGTATGTGACGTAATTAACTGCGTGACGTAATTAACTGCGTGCCGTCATTAACTGCATGACGTCATTAACTACTTGACTAATTACCTACTTGACGTAATTAAGTACGTGACGTTATTAACTACTTGACGACATTAAGTACTTGACGTCAATAACTACTTTACGTCATTAACTACTTGACGTCAATAACTACTTTACGTCATTAACTAATTAATGTCATTAAATACGTGACATCATTAACTACTTAACGTCAATAAGTACGTGGCGTCATTAAGTACGTGACGCTATTAACAACTTGACGTCATTAAGTACGTGACGGCATTAATTGCGTGACGTCAATAACTACTTGATTCATTAACTACCTGACGTCAATAACTACTTAACGTCATTGACTACTTGACGTCATTAATTACGTGACTTCATTAACTGCCTGACGTCATTAACTACTAGCCGTCATTAACTGCGTGACGTCATTAACTACTTGACTCATTACCTACTTGACATAATAAAGTACGTGACGTCATTAACTTCTAGCCTCATTAACTGCGTGACGTCATTAACTACTATCCGTCATTAACTGCGTGACGTCATTAACTACTATCCGTCATTAACTGCGTGACGTCATTAACTTCTAGCCGTCATTAACTGCGTAACGTCATTAACTACTTAATGTCATTAACTAATTAACGTCATTAACTACTTGACTCATTAACGACCTGACGTCATTAACTACTTGACGTCATTAACAACTTAACGTCATTAACTACTTTACGTCAATGACTACTTCTCGTCATTAACTACTTGACGTCAATAACTACTTAACGTCATTGACTACTTGACGTCATTAATTACGTGACTTCATTAACTGCCTGACGTCATTAACTACGTGACGTCATTATTTACTTGACGTCATTAACTACTTGACGTCATTAACTACTTGACTCATTAACTACCTGACGTCATTAACTACTTGACGTCATTAACTACTTGACTCATTAACTACCTGACTGCGTCATTAACTGCGTGACGTCATTAATCCGTCATTAACTGCGTGACGTCATTAACTACTTAACGGCATTAACTAATTAACGTCATTAAGTACGTGACGTCATTAACTACCTGACTCATTACCTACTTGACGTAATTAAGTACGTGACGTCATTAATTACGTGACGTTATTAACTGCGTGGCGTCATTAACTGCGTGACGTCATTAACTACTTGACGACATTAACTACATGACGTCATCAAATACTTGACGTCATCAACTACTTGACGTCATTAACTACTTGACGTCAATAACTACTTTACGTCATTAACTAATTAATGACATTAAATACGTGACATCATTAACTACTTAACGTCAATAAGTACGTGGCGTCATTAAGTACGTGACGCTATTAACAACTTGACGTCATTAAGTTCTTGACGTCGTTAAGTATGTGACGTCATTAACTACTAGCCGTTATTAACTGCGTGACGTCATTAACTACTTGACTCATTACCTACTTGACGTAATTAAGTACGTGACGTTATTAACTATTTGACGTCATTAAGTACGTGACGTCATTAACTTTTAGCCGTCATTAACTGCGTGACGTCATTAAACCGTCATTAACTGCGTGACGTCATTAACTACGTCACGTCATTAACTACGTGACGTCATTAGTTACGTGACGTTATTAACTGCGTGGCGTCATTAACTGCGTGACGTCAATAACTACTTTACGTCATTAACTAATTAATGTCATTGAATACGTGACATCATTAACTACTTAACGTCAATAACATGGCGTCATTAAGTACGTGACGCTATTAACAACTTGACGTCATTAAGTTCTTGACGTCGTTAAGTATGTGACGTCATTAACTACTAACCGTCATTAACTGCGTGACGTCATTAACTACTTGACTCATTACCTACTTGACGTAATTAAGTACGTGCATTATTAACTACTTGACGTCATTAAGTACGTGACGTCATTAACTTTTAGCCGTTATTAACTGCGTGACGTCATTAATCCGTCATTAACTGCGTGACGTCATTAACTACTTAACGTCATTAACTAATTAACGTCATTAAGTACGTGACGTCATTAACTACCTGACGTCATTAACTACTTAACTTCATTAACTGCTTGACTCATTAAGTAATTTTCGTTTTTAACTACTTAACGTAATTAACTACTTGACGTCATTAATTACGTGACGTCATTAACTACTTAACGTCATTAACTACTTGACTCATTAACTACCCTGACGTCACCTGACGTCATTAACTACTTGACGTCATTAACAACTTAATGTCATTAACTACTTTACGTCAATGACTACTTCTCGTCATTAACTACTTGCCGTCATTAATTACGTGACGTCATTAAGTACGTGACGTCATTAACTACGTGACGTAATTAAGTATGTGACGCCATTAAGTACGTGCCACCATTAAAATACTTGACGTCATTGACTACGTGACGTCATTAACTGCGTGAAATAATTAACTGCGTGCCGTCATTAACTACGTGACGTCATTATTTACTTGACGTCACTAAGTACGTGACGTAATTAACTAATTTACGCCATTAACTACGTGACGTCATTAAGTACTTGACGTTATTAAGTAGGTGACGTAATTAACTGCGTGACGTAATTAACTGCGTGACGTAATTAACTGCGTGCCGTCAATAACTACGTCACGTCATTAACTACGCGACGTCATTAGTTACGTGACGTTATTAACTGCGTGGCGTCATTAACTGCGTGACGTCAATAACTACTTTACGTCATTAACTAATTAATGTCATTGAATACGTGACATCATTAACTACTTAACGTCAATAACGTGGCGTCATTAAGTACGTGACGCTATTAACAACTTGACGTCATTAAGTTCTTGACGTCGTTAAGTATGTGACGTCATTAACTACTAACCGTCATTAACTGCGTGACGTCATTAACTACTTGACTCATTACCTACTTGACGTAATTAAGTACGTGCATTATTAACTATTTGACGTCATTAAGTACGTGACGTCATTAACTTTTAGCCGTCATTAACTGCGTGACGTCATTAATCCGTCATTAACTGCGTGACGTCATTAACTACTTAACGTCATTAACTAATTAACGTCATTAAGTACGTGACGTCATTAACTACCTGATGTCATTAACTACTTAACGTCATTAACTGCTTGACTCATTAAGTAATTTTCGTTTTTAACTACTTAACGTAATTAACTACTTGACGTCATTAATTACGTGACGTCATTAACTACTTAACGTCATTAACTACTTGACTTATTAACTACTTGACGTCATTAACTACTTGACGTCATTAACTACTTGACTCATTAACTACCTGACGTCATTAACTACTTGACGTCATTAACTACTTGACTCATTAACTACCTGACGTCATTAACTACTTGACGTCATTGACACTTCTCGTCATTAACTACTTGCCGTCATTAATTACGTGACGTTATTAAGTACGTGCCATCATTAAAATACTTGACGTCATTAACTACTTGACGTCAAAAACTACTTTACTTCATTAACTAATTAACGTAATTAAATACGTGACACCATTAACTACTTAACGTCATTAAGTACGTGACGTCATTAAGTACCTGACGTCATTAACTGCGTGACGTCATTAACTACTAGCCGTCATTAAATGCGTGACGTCATCAACTACTTGACATCATTAACTACATAACGTCATTAAATACTTGACGTCATTAACTACTTGACTTCATTAATAACGTGACGTCTTTAATTGCTTAACGTTATTAACTACTTGACGTAATTAAGTACGTGACGTCATAAACAACTTGACGTCATTAACTGCGTGAAGTCATTAACTACTTAACGTCATTAAGTACGTGACGTCTTTAATTGCTTAACGTTATTAACTACTTGACGTAATTAAGTACGTGACGTAATTAACTACTTGACGCCATTAACTGCGTGACGTCATTAAGTACGTTACGTCATTAACTGTATGACGTCATTAACTACTTGATGTCATTAACTACTTGACTTCATTAATAACGTGACGTCTTTAATTGCTTAACGTTATTAACTACTTGACGTAATTAAGTACGTGACGTCATAAACAACTTGACGTCATTAACTGCGTAAAGTCATTAACTACTTAACGTCATTAAGGACGTGACGTCATTAAGTACCTGACGTCATTAACTGCGTGACGTCATTAACTACTAGCCGTCATTAACTGCGTGACGTCATCAACTACTTGACATCATTAACTACATAACGTCATTAAATACTTGACGTCATTAACTACTTGACTTCATTAATAACGTGACGTCTTTAATTGCTTGACATTATTAACTACTTGACGTACTTAAGTACGTGACGTCATAAACAACTTGACGTCATTAACTGCGTGACGTCATTAAGTACGTTACGTCATTAACTGTATGACGTCATTAACTGTATGACGTCATTAACTACTTAACGTCATTAAGTACGTGACGTCATTAAGTACCTGACGTCATTAACTGCGTGACGTCATTAACTACTAGCCGTCATTAACTGTATGACGTCATTAACTACTTGATGTCATTAAGTACGTGACGTCATTAAATACTTGACGTCATTAACTACTTGACTTCATTAATAACGTGACGTCTTTAATTGCTTAACGTTATTAACTACTTGACGTTATTAAGTACGTGATGTCATAAACAACTTGACGTCATTAACTGCGTGAAGTCATTAACTACTTAACGTCATTAAGTACTTGACGTCATTAAGTACGTGACGTCATTAAATACTTAACGACATTAACTACTTGACGCCATTAAGTACGTGACGTCATTAACTACTTGACGTAATTAAGTACTCAACGGCATTAACTACTTGACGTCATCAACTACTACCTGTCATTAATTACGTGACGTCATTAACTACTACACGTAATTAAGTGCGTGACGTCATTAACTACTACACGTAATTAACTGCGTGACGTCATTAACTACTACACGTCACGCAGGTACGTCACATTAAGTACGTGACGTCATTAACTGTATGACGTCATTAACTACCTGACGTCATTAAGTACGTGACGTCATTAACTGTATGACGTCATTAACTACTTGACGTCATTAAGTACGTGACGTCATTAAATACTTAACGACATTAACTACTTGACGTCTTTAAGCACGTGACGTCATTAAATACTTAACGACATTAACTACTTGACGCCATTAAGTACGTGACGTCATTAACTACTTGGCGTCATTAACTACCTTACGTCATCAAGTACGTGACGTCATTAACTACTAGACGTCATTACGTACGTGACGTCATTAACCGCGTGACGTAATTAACTACTTGACGTCATTAACTGCGTGACGTCATTAAGTACGTTACGTCATTAACTGTATGACGTCATTAACTACTTGATGTCATTAAGTACGTGACGTTATTAAATACTTAACGACATTAACTACTTAACGTCATCATTAAGTACGTGACGTCATTAAGTACCTGACGTCATTAACTGCGTGACGTCATTAACTACTAGCCGTCATTAACTGCGTGACGTCATCAACTACTTGACGTCATTAACTACATAACGTTATTAAATACTTGACGTCATTAACTACTTGACTTCATTAATAACGTGACGTCTTTAATTGCTTGACGTTATTAACTACTTGACGTAATTAAGTACGTGACGTCATAAACAACTTGACGTCATTAACTGCGTGACGTCATTAACTACTTAACGTCATTAACTACTTGACGTCATTAAGTACGTGACGTCATTAAATACTTAACGACATTAACTACTTGACGCCATTAAGTACGTGACGTCATTAACTGCGTGATGTAATTATCTGCGTGACGTCATTAACTGCGTGACGTCATTAACTAATTAAAGTTATTAACTACTTAACGTCATTAACTACTTAACGTCATTAACGACTTGACGTCATCAAGTACGTGACGTCATCATTTACTAGACGTCATTAACTGCGTGACGTCATTAATTACTTGACGTAATTAAGTACGTGACGTCATTAACTACTTGACTTCATTAAGTACGTGACGTCATGAACTGCGTGACGTCATTAACTACTTAACGTCATTAACTACTTGACGTCATCAAGTACGTGACGTCATTAACTTTTAGCCGTCATTAACTGCGTGACGTCATTAATCCG